>JBBPBX010016336.1:4305-48275 GCA_038048925.1 Garcialebias charrua
TGTTGTACATCCTTCCGCTTGGTTCTGTTTTTAGGAAATACGGGATTGCTTTTCATTGTTATGCAGATGACACACAGATCTACGTACCTTTAAAGAAAGCAGACTCAGCCTCTCTTCGGTCTCTGTTCCTATGTTTGGAAGATTTGAAGGCCTGGATGGCCCTAAACTTCTTGAAACTTAACGAAGACAAAACAGAGGTGGTGATTTTTGGCAGTTCGACTGAAGACTCTCTGTCCGATTGCTCCTTGGCTCAGTATGTCCGGCCAGTTGTTACAAATCTAGGGGTCAAGCTGGATGCTGGTCTTAGGCTGGAGTCTCAGATTAAAGCAGTTGTAAAATCCAGCTTTTTTCATTTGAGGCAGCTAGCCAAAGTAAAAGCCATCCTTCCTAGACAGCATTTCGAAACAGAAATCCATGCATTTGTGACCACACGGCTGGATTACTGTAATTCACTTTATGTTGGTATTAGTCAGTGGTGGGCAACGCTAATTAAAAAAATTAGTTCCACAATTTCTAAAACGCTTATTAATTTTTTTTAGGTCCACAATTTCAAAAGCACAAATGTCTTATGAAAATTAGGGGAAGCTAATCTAATCCGCTATTTATATATATATATATATATATATATATATTATATATATATATATATATATATATATATATATATATATATATATATATATATATATATATATATATATATATATATATATATATATATATTTATATATAGCCGGCAGCGTTATGCAAAATTTGCACTACACTGCCAACTGAAAAGTAACAAAAATGATCCTAAAAGGATGAAATTACAAAAATCAAAGGATTTATTTAATACTTTACGTACATATATTCTATTCGGCCACGAAATTAACAAAAAATAGAATGAACTTTTAATCCCTAAAACCACTTTTAAATCTCAAATACACGGGTGTGTCGCCACCGCATTTATACATAAAAGTAACCCAAATACATAAAACTAACGACTCACCGTCGAATGGTCGACACAAAACACACAATAAAATCCTCCGGCCACGTTAATTTGGCTTGAAACAGCGGGGTTCTCTGCGGATTTATCCATTAGTAACCCAGCACAACCAACCAGCTGGACACAGAGTTAGCGTCTATAGGTAGTCAACAGATTTAATGAAAAGTAACTAAAATACATAAAAATAACGACTCACCGTCAAATGGTCGACACAAAACACACAATAAAATCCTCCGGCCGCGTTAATTTGGCTTGAAACAGCGGGGTTCTCTGCGGATTTATGAAGAGACCGAGCGCAGCCAGCTAGCCACAGAATTAGCCCCTGAGTTCACCTCTGACCCGGAAGATGTCAAGATGGAATAGTCCATTTTTAGTAGGGGGATAAAGAAATCGACCGGTTTTTTAATTGCGTATTTAATGATCGTTTTCATCGTAACTATAATTATTTTTATGTTAAATGTACATTAACAAGCAGGATCAATGTTAGGGATGTAGGTGACTGGCCGGGGCGCGGCGGGGCCGGGGCCCCATGCTGATGGGATCCCCAGGCAACGGCATCATTTACCTACATGGTAGATCCGAGTCTGTTCTCCCCTCTGCTCCCCCTCACACCCTCCCTCCTCTCTGCTCTTTACGGTGGGGAAAAAGGTAAAACAAGCAGCATAAGAGCTTGTAAATAAGTTTATTGGTTTTTACTGATAGATAATTAGTTATTAGCGGTACTGCATTTTAAATAAAAATAGCACAAATCCGCTTATGAATTATAAAAGTTAGTCAATCCACAAAAACGCTGACAAAAAGTTTAGGTCCACTGTAAGCGGATTAGCGCTTTAGCGCTATCTAGCGTTCATTTGCCCACCACTGGTATTAGTGATCTGTGTACTTCCCAGCTTCAGAGGGTTCAAAATGCAGCTGCACGACTCTTAACAGGTACACGAAAATTTGACCACATTTCCCCTGTTTTGGCTTCTTTGCACTGGTTACCGGTGCGTTACAGGATTCATTTTAAAATACTTTTATTTACTTTTAAAGCTCTAAATGGCCATGCCCCTCCATACCTGTCAGAGCTGCTGCATTACTACACACCCTCTCGTTCGCTCAGGTCAGCTGACCAGTTGCTTCTGAGGGTACCGAGGACAAAGCGCAAGCTTAGAGGGGACCGTGCTTTCTCTGTGGTAGCTCCTAAGCTCTGGAATGACCTCCCATTAGACATAAGACAGGCCTCTTCACTTGCTGTTTTTAAGTCTCTTCTTAAAACCCATCTTTTTTCTTTGGCTTTTGGTACAATCTGAGATGTTTTAACTTTGTTTTATTGTATTCATAATTTATTATTTTAGTACTGTTTTTAGTCCCTTCCATTTTATGATTGTATTGTATTTTGTGATTGTGTGTACAGCACTTTGGTCCTGTTGGGTGCATAAAGTGCTCTATAAATAAAGTTGGTATGGTACGGTAATGAAAACAACACCGCTGCATCCTACACTGCAGGGTATACTTTACCGACCTGTTTGAGAGGTCAAACAGTGAGCTAACAGCTGCCTTCTGGGAACAGATTAAAAAAGCCGAAGTAATGATTTAGTGTTTATATTTGTTTAACCTGCACACACTGCAGCGCCAACAGGCAGTCAAACTGAAAGCAGGCAGCGGTCATGAGAGCTGATTCTTAGAACGTTGCATCCCAAATATTATATTTTTCAACAACATTATCTGACTATCTTTTTTGACATATGTCACAATCTATGTATTATTATGTTTTCCAGAGACTGCATGCTCATTTTTTCTATTCACTTTCACTGTTTATGAGCAGTGCTTGCATCTTTATTAAGTTTTGTTTTTTGCAATTGGTAAGTGTTAATTGACTGATGTTTAAAACGCTCTGCTGCATTGTAA
This sequence comes from Garcialebias charrua, assembly GCA_038048925.1. Lineage (NCBI taxonomy): Eukaryota > Metazoa > Chordata > Actinopteri > Cyprinodontiformes > Rivulidae > Garcialebias > Garcialebias charrua. The sequence goes on from JBBPBX010016336.1 coordinate 7,181, forward strand.
AAAACTGTCAGTGCTTCAAGTAAATCATTGTCCTTGTCATTGCAAGACATGGCGTGAATGCTACTGAATTGTGAGGCGAGACATATTGTTTTGTAAAACACACTCATCCATTATAAAACTGATAAATTTGCACCAGACACCTTCATAAAATTTAACTGTCTTATTTATCTGGTGCAAAAATCAGCTCAGCGAGGCTTGTTGAACAGGACTGGGTTCTGTTTGTGTGAAGTATATCAGCTTAGGCAGTGTTTGAAGAGACATAAGTGGTTTTGCTTGTTTTAGCCTATTTACTACAAGTTAGATACACTTTACATAATTCTGACTTCTTTTGTGCTTGCTCAGGATGGGAGACTGCAATGAAGTGAAGATCTAACACAGACTGATGGCATCCTTAGATAACTTTACTAATTGGCTTTTATAATGTATGAATGTTTTTGTACAGTGCCCCTGAGATAGATTCTGTTGTGACTTGGTGCTATAGAAATGAACTGAATTGAATTGATATAGAACGGTTTTTATGAAAAATAAGTTTTATGCTTTCAATCATTTCAGCCTTCATCATTAAATGTCATTTAGTGATACTAGATTCCATTGTAAAATATCTCGTAATGCTACCTTCACATTTTTTTGTGTTGACAGCTTGAAAACTTAAACTCAATGTCATGCACACACCTCTAAACTATGATCTGAAGGCTGAGAGGCACATTGACAGTAAAAATACCAACTTGTGTTCTTGCGTTTATGCTGCAGACACTTGTATTTCAATATAGCAAAACCTTCACATACTGAATTACTTCAGTGAACAAAGAGAGTCCATCGATGTCCCCTATCGCTGAGAAATTCAAAAAGCGAAGGTTTGTCATTTTCGAGATGCGTTTTTCCAGACTGGTATTTAACAGGAAATGCAAGTAAACAAACTTTTTGGTGCAAAATTCACGTGGAGTTACACTTTCTATAAGACCAAAGGCATTGACATGTTTTTATGTGTGTGTGTGCTTTTGTCTTTGCTTGTCCAAGGCAGTGCAGTGTGATAGCTCCTGGTGTGTTGAGGGAGCAATTTTATCCACCACCAGTTTCAATGGTGGAGAAATGGGGTGGCCAATGGTGGCCTTGGCCATAATTTTCAGCCACCTTAAAGTGCGTCTTTCACTTTAAACACATGTAGTTGCCTTTTCAACCTAACATGTCTAAAACTCAAATTTTCATCAAAAATACGGATCATTTCTCAAAATAAAATGTGCTACTACTACCTTTTTTGTCTTCCCTCGCTACTCTGTCTAAAAATAGCGCCCTCAGCGGTAAACCGGAAGTGACAGCATGAGAGGGGAACATTCTGCTTTAGCTAAGAAAGATATGGGATCACACCAGGAGGAGGCGACAGATTGTAAAGTTGTTTTGACATACGTATGTCATCTCTGACTATTACATCAAATATCTAGCCAAATAACTTCTAGATACAGTATATACTACCTAAAGCTAAAAATGGTTTATATTTATGTGCATCATTAATTACACCACTGATGGATTTAACTTCATTAGCCTAATCTTTAGCTCCCTAAACAATTTTTTGGGGCTATTTCTCCAAAATGAAAAAAGAATTCCCAAGTTCAAAAAGTTTTTATTTTTTAAATCAAATGCAGATTAATACAAGGTCAACAGAACAATTAAATGCTCAGGATGAGAAGAGCCAATTTGACTTACTAAAACAACAAAGAACAAACAAAAATATGTATAAATAAATAAATTATATTTAAATTATAGAAAGGATAATAAGTTAGATTAAAAAATAATCTGCATTTCTACTTGCAAGAGGCTTTGTTTTCATTCTCCAGATCAATACAGTGTAAAGAAATAGTAAAACACCACAAGTGACATTTAGTATATATAATTATTAATGTTTGATCATTTTTTATGAGCAAATTAAAATAAATGTAGCCATCAGAGTCCAATACTGTACAATAACCTGCACTGCCAACCTAACTCCACAAACAAACAAAGACAAAAACAAACTAACCAGTTGCCACTTTTAGAATAAACAGTCAGCTGAAGACTTTTATCACAAACAGAGCCACCATAAAGTGGAGAGGATATCAGTCAGGAATGGTAATATAATAATATAAGCATTAAATAAAGGTTAGCATTAGCATGTTAGCTAAAAAAATCACCAGTTGCCACTTTTAGAATAAACAGTCAGCTTTCACAAACATACATCTAATTTGAGAGGCATATCAGTCAGAAATGCAAATAGATATTAGATAAAGGGCTTTCAATGATTTAAAACTTACCTGAGCAAGCCTGCTTGAGTCACTGACCGCACAGCTAATTTCCAGACAAAAATAAATAAATAAATAAATAAATAAATAAATAAATGGCCGGAGACACGCGATCGGTAGGCAGAGCTCACGTTAGAAGTGTTCAGGGTGGTGAAAACTGTGCCCAGCATTGTCCCATAGTTTTGTAACATTGTGGAATAACTGCGCATGCACCACTTATAACGAGGGTCTATGGATAAGATTCATGCGCCCCCAAAACAGGAAATACGTCACCAATCAGAAAACATTTTTTGAAACAAACAATATAACTCATCATTACTCATAAAATATTTATCCTACACAACTAAAAACATACAGTATATGCACATATTTCAAAATATTTTTATTTTATTATTTCATTTATTTTTATTTTTTTTAAGTCTTCAATGTAACATTGTCCAGAATTTCCAGTGGGGCGGCACCCCTGATGCAGTCAATGACCATGAACGCTGAAAAAGGTTTAAAACCAAAGCATCCTGAGCTTTTGATTTACCATTGCTGACAGAAAACACCTTTAAGCCTCCTTCACAGCAGGAGATCAGTGAGGAGGCACTTACAGCTCAGCTGTTCTTGTTGAGAAAAATGTGAACCAATCCGTAGCTGCACTGAAAAACAACATGCAAAATTATTTTTACAACTATTTCCTAAGAGAAAAATAGCCCTTCCTGAATGTTTTCATTTTGTTCAGAAACATTAAGAAATAAAACTTAACCACAACCTTTTTTTTTAAGGATCCGTAATCTCTGTCAAAGTTTTGCTTGTAGTCCTGCAAACATAAAACCATCGAGAGGCACATTCCCAGTGGTAAACTACAAAAGAGGCGGTGCAGCTAATGATGCATTGATCACATTCATCTTGATGGTAAAGATTTTGGTCTGTTTAATCATTTGAATAGCAAAAATCAGAATGCAGCTCTTGCACTGTAGTAGCATTCTGTGTGGACCATTATCTTAAACCCATTCGCCCACTCTCAACTTCTGAGAAACTTTGCATACACAGTAGAATGATATATTTGCCAAACAAAATAATAGTCATATATCATTTTATACTCTTTAATCCAAACTGCAGCTTGAGAGCTTCATCTGTCCCTGCAAATGTAAAAAAAAAAAAACTTGTAAAATTACTTGTAAAATGTAAAATTAAAAATTACTTGTAAAAAAAAATACTTGTATTCATGTTTCTTAAAAACGAGAACACAACAAGCTGAAGAAAAATATAAAAAATATAAAAATAAATTGGTAATGATTATAAGAAAATGCAAGAAAGAACACTATAGTAATTTAATAAACAAGAGTAATGGTGACACTAAAACAACATGGCGAGTTATAAATGATGTTCTAAAAAGTCATAAAGCGAAAACGAACATTGCAAAATATTTTGTGAAAGATGACAAAGAAATACATGATGAGAATGATATCGTAAATGAATTTAATCAATATTTTGTAAATATTGGATCAAGCCTTGCAGCTAAAATACCAAAAGTAGATAATAATGTGTGTCATTCAATTAAAAGTTGCACCAACAGTATTTTTCTTAATGGAACTAACAAAGAGGAAATTATGAAAATGGTAAAAAATCTCTCAGACAAGAGATCAAAAGACTGGGTGGACATGGATATGATGTTCGTAAAAGAAATAATAAGTTATGTTATTGAACCGTTTACATATATATGCAATTTATCTTTTTCAACAGGAATATTTCCAGATAACATGAAAGTAGCAAAGGTAATTCCTCTTTTTAAAAATGGTGATAAATGTGTATTCAATAATTATAGGCCAATATCCTTATTACCACAGTTCTCAAAAATTCTAGAAAAACTATTTGTGACCAGATTGGATCAATTTATTGATAAACAAAATATTTTAAGTAGCAGTCAGTATGGGTTTAGAGGAAAAAAACTCTACATCAATGGCTCTCATGGATTTAATGGAACAAATAACTAATGCTGTCGATCATAAACAGTACTGTGTTAGTGTTTTTGTTGATCTAAAAAAAGCATTTGATACCATTGACCACACCATTCTCCTTGAAAAACTAAATAAATATGGTATTAGAGGACCAGCATTACAGTGGGTATCTAGCTATTTGAAAGATAGGAAACAGTTTGTGCAAATAAATGATGTTAGATCTGACCTCCGTGATATCACTTGTGGAGTTCCTCAGGGCTCTGTGCTTGGACCAAAGTTATTTATTTTATATGTGAATGACTTGGTAAATGTGTCAGGACTTCTTAAATGTGTTCTTTTTGCCGATGACACCACATTTTTCTGTTCGGGTAAAGACATAAAACAGATTTTGGATATGATGAAAACAGAATTTATAAAAATACAAACTTGGTTTAAATTAAACAAATTATCTTTGAATTTAGATAAAACTAATTACATGATATTCAGTAACAAAAAGAGAATTGTTGATGACGATCCATTTGAAATTGAAGATGTGATCTGTAAAGTGAGTGAAGTGAAGTTTCTGGGTGTTATCATTGATGACAAACGGACATGGAAACATCATGTAAATTCCATTAAAACAAAAATAGCTAGATCAATTGCAGTACTGTATAAAGTCAGGGATGTTTTAATTGAAAAAGCTCTGTATATGTTGTATAACACAATCATTGGTTCACATTTACCATACCATACCATACCATTTTATTTATAAAGCACTTTAAACAGGAACAAGTCCACACCAAAGTGCTGGACAAACAAACACGCAACAGGCAACACAGACAATGAAGTACAACACGAAAAACATAAAAACATTGCAGATCATAAATCAAACGATCCAATACAAATCAGCTGGCATTGAAAGCAATGGAGTAGTAGTGAGTTTTTAACCGGGATTTGAAAACCGAGAGGGAGGGGGCCTGTTTGATGAGCAGCGGTAACTCGTTCCAGAGTCTTGGGCCTGCTACAGAGAACGCCCTGTCACCCCTGCGCTTAAGGCGAGTTTCTGGACACATTTAATCTATTGTATTGAGGTTTGGGGAAAAGCGTGCAAAACAATTACAAAGCCTGTTTTTATTTTACAAAAGAGAGCTGTAAGAGTAATCACCAGAAAACATTTCAGTCACCCATCAAACACCTTGTTTCTTCAGCTAAATTTATTGAAATTCCAGGAATTGGTAGAATATAGTATTTTATCAGTTATGTATAGGGCTCATAATAACACATTACCTTTAAATATCCAAAGAAATTTTATAAAAAGACAAAGTTATTACAATCTCAAAGGGACAGAGATATTCATCAAACCACAATTCAGAACCAGCTTAAAGGGACGGTCTACCTCAATTCAGGGAGTTCGATTGTGGAATGTTCTGGAGAGTGATGTTAAAAATGCAAAATCAATGTATACATTTAAGAAAAAGGTCAAAAAGGACTTGCTCAAAAACTATATATGATGTAGCTTAGTGTGTTTGTGTATTACACTTATGTTGTACTTATGATGTAGCTTAGTGTGTTTGTGTATTACAGTTAGAAAAATTTAGTAGAGTTATTCATTTTGTGATGTAGTTTGTGTATTACAGTTAGAAAAATTAAGTAGAGTTATTCATTTTGTGATGTAGTTTGAAGGTTATCATTGGTTGAACAAACTGTGAAATAAGGGGCAGATATAATAAGATTTCATCTTCTTTCTGCTCCTTTCATTTTATCCTACTTGTATTCTTGTATCTGATGAAACTGTTTTGTATTGTTCTTTTAAAATGAATGAATAAACATAAAATCAAATCTTGCCTAAATCTCACTTAAATGCCAAGGACCACAAATTATTCCCTATTAGAGCCCCTATTATCTGTCCCCAAAAGATGTCTGGCTGCTTCACTCTAGCTTCCATAAACTATTTTAAAGACATGTTTGCATAAGAGAGCCTTCACTAATCTCTGGCTTTTTTTTTTACTTACAATTTTATTTTTCCTATTTAGTAATACTGTCTTTATTTGGCTGTGGTAGCTCAGTAGTCAGTGCCACAGTATTATAATCCTGATGTTGCAGGCTTGAGCCCAAGTTATGGCTAAAATAGCATTCAGTGTAAAATAAATACCAAATGTTTCATTCAGGTTTGCTTGCTGTCATGACCCCTGAAGAGGGAAAGACAAGACAAGATAAGACAAGATAAGACAAGACGAGATAACAAGTTATTGATCCTGCAGGAAATTGTTGGAACAGCCAAAATAGTTTTATTAATATGGTCTAGTTTCATTTTTAAGTTTTAATATGTTGGGTGTTTTTTATTGTTTATTGAACTTTTTTCTCACGTCCATCACATTTAGTGTAACTATAACTTATAGATTTCTCACAAAAGTAAATTAATCAAGAAAATATTTAGTCATATGTCCCATAAAGCAAAAACGTTGAGTCTCCAAATATGCAAATATACAGGAAATTCAAAACTTCTATGAAATTAAATGAACAGTGTGAGTTCACAATCTCTTTCATAGCAGTTCTTATTTTTTGGCTATCCGTAAAACCACAAGCAGATATGAAAAGTGACCGGAACAGTTGATTTAGGAAAAACATGAAAATGTTAAAAACAATGGAGATTCATTCATTCAGTCATGCTTAACTTATACAGGTTAGTCTCATTGTGTCATGACTAATTTTCAAGAGAGACCTGTTTTAAACAAAGAACACAGATAAGCCTAAGCAACTTCTGATCTTTTGCAAGGTATTCCTGGTTACAGGAGTGGAATAAGAGAAGGCCTTTTTGCCAAATTCAAACCACACTGAGGGGATGTAATTATGTCTTGAGAGCGCACACTGTAGCTGCACCGACGAGTGACTTGTAGAAGGAGCTATATGAAGGCAACAGACCAAGAAGTGATTTAAAGATAAAATTGTACCAGTGTCTATGTTAAGTTAAGGATGTCCAGTTAACCAGTGAATACAGGGTGCAATGGTGGATACGGTAGTTACAGCCAGTTATGAATCTAAGAGCACTGTGATAGACAGTGTCAGACATTTGTAGGGTGCTTGTAGGAGCGGTCATGTAAATGTCAACATAATCAATGGCGGGAAAGAAAGTAGCAGTTACAAGGTGTTTCTAGCATTCAGAGTTAAACAGGATCCATTTCTGAAAAAAAAAAAAAAAACAGTTTAACTTTCAATTTCTTCATACAATTTTTGACATGAGACAAGAGAGATGTAGAGATGTACAAAGAGAGGCTCACCAGCGTCTCTACTTTCTCCGCAAGCTGAAAAGGGCTGGAGCTTCAACCCCCATCATGAGCACCTTCTACAGAGGTGCCATAGAAAGTGTCCTGACCAGCTGCATCACTGTGTGGTTTGGTGCATGTACTGCATCCTGCCGCAAGAGCCTCCAGCGCATTGTGAGAGCAGCTGAGAAGATCGTGGGCACCTCCTTGCCCTCACTGCAGGACTTACACAGCAAACGCCTCACTCGGAAAGCCCACCGCATGGCAGGTGATCCCACACACCCACTACACAGCTGCTTCAGACTGCTGCCATCAGGAAGGAGACTGAGGAGTCTCCAGGCTCGAACCAGCAGACTGAGAGACAGCTCTGTTCATCAGGCAGTCAGAATGCTAAACACTCTGCCTGCTCTGCCTCCCCTCCCATTTGAACTGCCTTAACACTAAAACTTTCTCACATACTATCACTCAACACAAAGTTTTTAACACTAGACTCTGTGTCACCAAACGGGTTTTCACTAAACTCTCGGTCATGTGCTCATACAGTTTGCACTACTTCTCATACTTGCACTAATGTCTGTATTACATCACTGCCTATAATCATAATACTGTTTACATTCTCTGTTTACATTTATTAATACTGTTTACTTTTATTACTACTGCTTACATGTAATTACTACTGTTTACATTTATTTACACTACTCTAATATCTACACCACTGCTGGTACATATACAGTGTGCTCTGAACGGTCTTATTTAGGGATGCCCAATGTGCCTTACTGCATATGCCACTTTTTGCCTCTACAACAACATCAACTACTACCTCATACATATACTGTGTACATTGACTCATACGCTGCTTTGCCACTTTGCAAATGTCAATGCTAGAAACCTTTAGTTTATTTTAGTTATACTTTTTATACTCTTTTTTTATACCACTATGCAAAAAAAAAAAAAAACAACTCAGGACAGTGTTAGTTTTACTATTTTTATGCTTATGTCTATTATTATATGTTTCAGTGTTTCAATGTTTAGATGTTTACTGTTGCACCGAGGGACTGAGAGAAACGCAATTTCGGTCCTGTGTATGTCCTGCACTGTACATATTGCAGATCTGACAATAAAGTTGACTTTGACTTTTGACTTTGATGTGAAAAAATCCAAGATACCCAAGTATTTGTAACAATCAACAAAGTCAATAGGAGCACCATTTGTAGATAAGATAGAAGGAAGAACTTCTGGAACCAACTCCCTTTTTGAAAACAACATCACTTTGGTTTTATCATAATTTAGCACTAGTTTGATACTGAATAAATCTGATGATGTTGAATGCAGACTGTAAGAACTGAAAAACTTTATCAACTGTTTTAGCTCGGCACTAAACCGTGCCATCAGCATATAAATGTAAGGATGCATCAGGAATTAACTGACCTACATTACTTATGTAGATTGTGAAGAGGGTGGGTCCTAAAGGCTTGGTTATAGTCGCGCTTTGGTCCGCAGGCTGGAGCGCGCACGCTGCGCGCGCACTGAGCCGTGCGGCTTCATGCGTTTATAGTGTCGCCGGCGGCGCATGGCAAAGTGCTGTTCTTTTACGGACCAGCAGGTGGCAGTACCCTCTAAAACCTGTGCATATGTTGCAAGAAATGTGTAGAAGAAGAAATCTACCGTAGAAGAAGAACTGTTTGAAATCACACAACAAAAACAAATGGCTTTCTGCTCGCTCGGGGAATTTAATACATTTGTGTCACATAAAAAACATTCCTCCATGCGTCACGACGCCGTTTCCACGACCACAGTGGCGCAGACAGCTGCAGGCTCTGGCGTGAAGAGCATGAAGGCTGTCGGTGAGGTCCCCACCCGACCTGTCAATCAATTCGGCGCGTGCGCTAGGCTTGCAGAGTTTCAAAAATTCGGAGGTGCGCGACACGCGCCGAACCGACGCGCGGGGCCAAAGCGTGGGGGCAGGGACTATACGATTGCATCACTTTGGCCGCGCGCTCTCTCGCGCCCTATGCGACGCGTCAACCATAAACCAGGCTTTTGACTGAGCCTTGTGGTACACCATTGTTGACAGTGTTAGATAGCTGGAAGAAGTACCATTATGTTGAACTCATTGCCTCTGATCTTAGGTTAGCCTTAAGAAATAAAGAGGGAGGTCGTCACAACCTGCAGATTGCAGGCCTGAGATGTAGGTTTTTGCATGACAACAACAATAAATGAAAATATTTGAAATAATGTACGTGTAAAGTACAGAAAGCTGCAATCAACCCAACAGAATAACAGTCTTAATGACACCACATCCATTATAACAAACAAAGCTGCCATCAAACAAATAAACAAACAAACAAACAAACAAACAAACAAACAACGACAACAACAACAAAGAGCAGCAAGAGTGCTTGTCTGATGAAATTACAAAAATGTGTGTTTTCTATTCTGATGGTAAAAAGAAGCTGATGGGTACAAGTGAGTGTTCAAGGAGAACAAGGAAAGGATGCCCTACATTGACAGCAACTGCTGAGCAATAATGTTATATGCAGAGACGAATTTCGTCTGTGTATGGGAAACATACGCAGATGACAAGATTAGACAATTATTATTATTATTATTATTATTATTATAGTGAACAGATATCGACAGAAGCGTGCTAAAAAAGCTTGTGGCCTTTTTAAAGATGATTCAGGCTCATGCATGACTGAAAAAGAAGAACTGACCTTGAAGCAGTCAGATTTTCTTAACGTTTGCTTTTATTCACATCATTAATCTCTGCTGCTAAATGTTTCCCCTCCGGTGCATATCATATGGTATATTGAATTGAAGCTTGCAGTTGCTACCTTTATTTTTGATTTAGATCTTTCAAAATAATCGACTGAGCCACAGATACGGTTGTGATTTGCCACTTGCTAAAACATATTTCATTCTCTGTGCTTATGACAAAATGCAACCCTGGAGAGTTTCCGTCAGGGACAGAAACTTTCTTGGTGTTTCTAGTCATGTGAAGTTCAATATTCTAATCATTAGACATTATGCTTCTCTGCCGTGCAGAGTCAGGACTGCACACAAAGCAGGAAAAGCCTAAACCTGCTATGGGATTAAAAGCAAGCTTTGCATAGCTAAACAGTGAGATCCCTTGAAGCTGACAGTCTTTTCAGTATGCCAGCCTCGTGGATCAATACTAACATCAAATGTGACAGCTATAGATTTAACAACTTTCCCTGGATCTCACAGAACAGTTGAGTTCAGCTGTAGCTGCCTCACTTTCCTCTTAAATGCCTCACCTCAGCTCACCACTATTGACTGTGTTGACTTGGGTTGAACTGGAATTGCTATTCTTCCTTAGATCTTCCCTCTCTGCTGCTCTTTGAAATCACCAACATTTCTGGTGCCTTCAGTTTTGTTTCTTAGGCTCTTTGGTAAAATTATAAGCATGCCATCAACTGGAAATCCCTTTCACACGCTCTTTCTCTCCCGCTGTCTGCAAACTTGAGCTGTCCTGTAATAAATTTGCTGTGAGGAAGAGTCCAGACGGAGGACATAAATGAGAGTGGAAGGAGACGGTGAGAGCTGCTTGCAGAATTTTAAAGATCTATTATCTCAAACCGGTCTGATTTAATAACCACAATGGGACACTGGAGTATTACATCCATCTTTGCTTTAATGAAATATTCACCTAAATTATGTCGTTTCTAACCGAAAGTCTTCCTGCGATCTCACATGATACACCCTGAATAATGGGGAGCAAATTTAGGCTCTGGAAGAAAAAGGGACACATTGAAGGAAAAAAAGAAGAAGTGTGATTTCCTTTGCTGATTCAGCTGATTGGATGCACAGCTGATTTTATAAGGGTGTATTTTCTCGTGTGTCCATGTCAGCAATAGGAAGCATAAAATAATTGCTCCAATCTTTTATGTTGGCCTGTGTGGAAACTTAAATTTGTCGCATCACAGACAAATTGTGCATCCTGTGGACTGTGAAACATGTAAATCATACATGTCAACAAGCACTTCCTGGGGGCAATGTCTCACATTTTTCAATGCCTTTCTTCTTCAGCTTTTCAAATTACTGCAGAAGATTGCACTGTACATTTTATTGCCCAGATGGAAATAAAGGACCCAGAACCCACTCTGGATGTTGGGGCAGAGCAGGATGATCTCGTGCCACACAAAAAAACTGATACCAAAAGTATATTTATTCACAGCAAATTTTAGTTTTCTGTAGTGGTGTAGTCTACCGTTTTGTACTTGGTATACTGTGCTTAGAAACACCGGTTAGTACAATGTAATCGTCAATTTATTTTGATTTTAAGCATGTTGAACATTTCAAAACTTCTCTGATGCTGATATTTGAACAAATGTACAACAAACTTTGTACAACAGTTGGCTTTGTATTAAAAACATGTTATAAAATTTACAAAACAGTATCAAAGCAAAACATGTTCAAATATTAGTAAGTACTCATTCAAGTTTATTTGATCAAGGACAGCACAATTAAACAATCTTCTTCTCTTCTTCTTCTTCTTCTTCCGGCTTTTCCCTTTTCAGGGGTCGCCACAGCGAGTCATCCTCCTCCACCTCACTCTGTCCTCTGCATCCTCTGTCCTCACTCCAACTACCTTCATGTCCTCTCTAACTGCATCCATATATCTCCTCTTTGGTCTTCCTCTGTGTCTTTTTCCTGGCAGCTGCATTTCTAACATCCTTCTACCAATATACCCACTGTCCCTCCTCTGGACATGTCCAAACCATCTCAGTCTGGCCTCCCTAACTTTATCTCCCAGTTGTTCAACATGTGCTGTACCTCTGATGATCTCATTCCTGATCTTATCCATCCTTGTCACTCCTAAGGAGAACCTCAACATCTTCATTTCTGCCACTTCCAGTTCTTTCTCCTGTCTTTTTGTCCATGTCTCTGTCTCCAGACCATACAACATAGCTGGTCTCACCACTGTCTTGTAAACTTTTCCTTTGACCTTTGCTGACACCTTTTTGTCACAAATCACTCCTGAAACTTTTCTCCATCCACTCCATCCTGCCTGGACTCTCTTTTTCACCTCTTTACCACATTCCCCATTTTCCTGGACAGTGGACCCCAAGTACTTGAAGTCCTGCACCTTTGTGACCTCTGCTCCTTGTAGCCTCACTGTTCCACTGGCCTCCCTCTCATTCACACACATGTACTCTGTCTTACTACGACTGACTTTCATTCCTCTTCTTTCAAGTGCATACCTCCACCTCTCCAAGTTCTCTTCCACCTGTTCCCTGTTCTCACCACAGATCACAATGTCATCTGCAAACATCATAGTCCATGGGGATTCCTGCCTGACCTCATCTGTTAGTCGGTCCATCACCAGAGCAAACAAGAAGGGGCTCAGAGCCGATCCTTGATGCAATCCCACCTCCACCTTGAAGCTATCTGTCACTCCTACAGCACATCTCACCACTGTCCTGCTGTCCTCATACATGTCCTGTACCAGTCTAACATACTTTTCTGCCACTCCAGATTTCCTCATGCAATACCACACCTCCTCTTTTGGCATCCTGTCATATGCTTTTTCTAAATCCACAATTAAACAATGTTACATGTTAAAAACAAAGCAACCGTTGTCTTGTACAAAGGTTTTCTAGCCACAGGCTAATTTGCAAACCCAGTCCTTGGATGGACTTTTATATAAAAACAGCTAAAATAAAATTAAAATTTAATCAAGATTAAACAGTTCCCTCACACACATGCCTGCTCCTCTGCCCCCATGGGGTTCAGTGTTCACAGATTGGGTTTTGTTTCAACAATTTTTTCACCTGGGAATTAAAAACTCTAAGATCAGTTAATGCTTTTATTTCTGATGGTAAACTGTTCCAGATATGAGGACCTTTAAATGAGAAGGAGCATTGACCAAATGAGGTTTTGTATTTTGCAGGTTTACAGTCTCCATCAACTGCACCTCTTGTTGCAGCTCCTGAGCTGCTGACTTTTAAAATCATTCTCCTCACCAGCTCTGGGACAAGACCATTAATACATTTAAAAGTTAATTTTAAACAAGAAAATTTTAAAAAATTGTCAAAGCTTAATACGTTATATTTATCAAGTATTTTACAGTGGTGCCACTTCAATGGTTTTTGGTCTAGAACTTTCAGTGCTTGTGAGTACAACATCCTCATAGGTTTTAAAGCTGATTGAGTTGCTTGGCTCCAGACAGTGACACAGTATGAGAAATGAGACATAATCATGGCATGTAGGTACAATTGAGCAGATTTTCCACATAAACAATATCATATAAGACGAAAACAATTTATATTTATCTTAATGGTTTTAAACACTTTCCTAATGTGAGCCTCAAAGTTAAGGTGGGAATCTAGAATGACACCCACTGGAGTATTAATTATCCATCCATCCATCCATTATCTTTTACCCGCTTCTTCCATTTTGGGTCACGGGGGTCACCAGTGCCCATGTCCAGCAATCACAGTGTGAGGGGCGGGGTACATCCTGGATGGGTCGCAAGTCCATCACAGGGCCACATAGAGACAAACAAGACAAACAACCATTCACTCTCTCACTCACTCAGACCTAGAGACAATTTAGAGTTACCAATCAGACTAACATGCATGTTTTTGGTCTGTGGGAGGAAACCGGAGTACCCGGAGCAAACCCACGCATGCACGAAGTGAACATGCAAACTCCACCCAAAAAGCCCCCCCGACCGGGATTTGAACCGGCAACCTTCTCGCTGAGAGGCAGCAGCTCTACCAGTTGCGCCACCATGCTGCCAGTAGTAGTATTAATTATACAAAAAACAAACAAAACAAAAAAACAGGTTGAACCAACTCAATGTGTCTATAAAATGTTCCAAACATGTTGACAATGACTAGTGCTGGACGATAATTCAATAACGATAAATATTGCGATATACTTTTATTCAATAACGATGATATGAAGTTTAAGCATATTTTCGATATTTCGATAGGATTTTACAACGTTTCACTGACGTTTTTCTGTTTCTGTTCGGGTTGGAGCGGCTGCTTCAACAACCCGCCCGGACAGAAAAAGCTGTGACACAAAACGTGCGTGGTGACGTCGTTGTTACGCAGCGCTCACTCCAGCAGCAGGCGTTAGCGGTAGCAGGCTAAAAGCTAAGCTAGTCTCCAAAGCGCGTTAAGTTTTCGCTTCAAAACGAGTCAAACGAGTGCTCATGACCGTCAGAATGTGACTGAACAAAGTTTCACAAGCGAAGAGAAAGCAGACGACATCACTGATGAGAGGAAAGACTAATTCGTCGGTGTGGACGTAGTTCGGTTTTGTTAAACTGCAGGTCTCATCTGCAGCGAGTCTTACTCGGTTTCTTTATTTTGCAAAACGTGACGGAGTCGTTCTAACTAGCGGTGGAAACATCTAACTTGTTTAATCTGAAGAGTTTCCACTCGATAGAATATGATGAGAGTCAGAAGATGAAGAACAATAAAGTTTGAGCCAACGTTTCCCTGAAACTACGACGTAAACAAACAGCCCCAGCGCTGCATGTTTTTTTATTCAAAATAAAACAAATTCATCAGAAGAAAAAAAACACTGAATGAAAATGTGCAGAAAGACGAAAATAGTGTTTTAATATCTGCCCCTTGTTTAAAAAATACAAAATAACTACAAACAAACAACAACCTTCACTTCACCTGCACCACACCTTCCCAACAACTTTGATTTAATCATCTTTTAAAACATATAAATAGTTTTAGAAATGTTTATGGTGATATCAAGTCAACACAATCCTGTTTCCTGATTTACAACTCAGCTCCTTCAAACTAGTCCTAAATGGAGGTTTTACAAACATTTACATTCCCTTCAGGGTTTAATAACTTTAAACAAATTTTAATTGAATATTTGGGGGGTAATTTTTTTTTTCAGTTTTATACATGACTTGTAAAATACTATGTTCAACCAAATCATAAAATTTTAATAATTTAAACTGATGAAATATTTGTTGGGTGACCATAGCACTTCCTACTAATAATTCTTATAGCTCTTTAAAAACAAAACAAAAAAAAACAGGGTTTGTAATAGTTTTACATGCTTTTCCCCAAACTTCAATACAACAGATTAAATATGGAACAATCATTACATTATTCAATATATTCAAAACTTTGTCATTCAAAAACTATTTTACTTTATACAGTAATGCAATTGATTTTGTTATTTTTATTCTTAAGTAATTTCCATGAGATTTCTATGTCAGCTTCTTATAAATAACAACACCCAAAAGTTTTATTTAATTAACTATGAATTTCAATGCTGTAAATTTTAAAGATGTTTAAAGTTAAAACTATTAATATTGACACAGTTGAGAATTTTATGGCAAGAAAGTTCATGCTCAATAATCCACGTACCAAATCCAATAATTTTCAGTCGGGTCATCTGGACAGTTTCTTTTTATAGAAATTGGATGGAGGATGGAGGGCGAAACGTTTCTATAAAAAAGAAAGTGTCCAGATGACCCGACTGAGAATTATTGGGTTGAGAAGTTTATGTTTATTTAGTTTATAATCAGCTAATGGCCTATCTCATTGAAAATAATATTTTAGAGGTTTTTCAGTCCGGTTTTAAATCATTTCATAGCACAGAGTCAGCTCTTTTAAAAGTTTTTAACGATATATTCTTGGCGACTGATTCTGGTGACTGCGTTGTTTTGGTGTTGTTGGATCTATCAGCTGCGTTTGACACAGTGGATCACAACATTTTAATCACACGTTTGGAACAGTGGGTGGGCATTGGTCATATAGCCTTAGATTGGTTTAAATCTTATCTGACCAAGCGTACTTTTTGTGTCTGTCTTGATGGACATAGGTCCTCCTCTGCTCCACTCTCATGTGGTGTTCCGCAGGGCTCAGTTTTGGGCCCTCTTTTATTTTTGTTGTACATCCTTCCGCTTGGTTCTGTTTTTAGGAAATACGGGATTGCTTTTCATTGTTATGCAGATGACACACAGATCTACGTACCTTTAAAGAAAGCAGACTCAGCCTCTCTTCGGTCTCTGTTCCTATGTTTGGAAGATTTGAAGGCCTGGATGGCCCTAAACTTCTTAAAACTTAACGAAGACAAAACAGAGGTGGTGATTTTTGGCAATTCGACTGAAGACTCTCTGTCCGATTGCTCCTTGGCTCAGTATGTCCGGCCAGTTGTTACAAATCTAGGGGTCAAGCTGGATGCTGGTCTTAGGCTGGAGTCTCAGATTAAAGCAGTTGTGAAATCCAGCTTTTTTCATTTGAGGCAGCTAGCCAAAGTAAAAGCCATCCTTCCTAGACAGCACTTTGAAACAGCAATCCATGCATTTGTGACCACACGGCTGGATTACTGTAATTCACTTTATGTTGGTATTAGTGATCTGTGTACTTCCCAGCTTCAGAGGGTTCAAAATGCAGCTGCACGACTCTTAACAGGTACACGAAAATTTGATCACATTTCCCCTGTTTTGGCATCTTTGCACTGGTTACCGGTGCGTTACAGGATTCATTTTAAAATACTTTTATTTACTTTTAAAGCTCTAAATGGCCATGCCCCTCCATACCTGTCAGAGCTGCTGCATTACTACACACCCTCTCGTTCGCTCAGGTCAGCTGACCAGTTGCTTCTGAGGGTACCGAGGACAAAGCGCAAGCTTAGAGGGGACCGTGCTTTCTCTGTGGTAGCTCCTAAGCTCTGGAATGACCTCCCATTAGACATAAGACAGGCCTCTTCACTTGCTGTTTTTAAGTCTCTTCTTAAAACCCATCTTTTTTCTTTGGCTTTTGGTACAATCTGAGATGTTTTAACTTTGTTTTATTGTTTTATTGTATTCATAATTTATTATTTTAGTACTGTTTTTAGTCCCTTCCATTTTATGATTGTATTGTATTTTGTGATTGTGTGTACAGCACTTTGGTCCTGTTGGGTGCATAAAGTGCTCTATAAATAAAGTTGGTATGGTATGGTATGGTATGGTTTATTTGATGGTGATTTCCATCTTTTTGGAGGCTAAATACAAATACAAGGAGAACATTAATTTATTTGTATAGTTTATAGTTTTTTTTTAGGCTTTTATATTGTTTATATCGATATCGAATTATATCGTTATCGACCGAAATTAAGAACTATATCGTGATAAAAATTTTGGCCATATCGTCCAGCCCTAACAATGACACATGCCTAATGATATGTCACATATCTTTGGGCACTTTTAAGTGGGTATACTGAAATTCCCAAGCTTTTCTAGAGGATATACTTCGTATGCCCACATATCACATAGACCAGTTGTTCCCAAACTTTTCCACGCCATGACCCCCCAAATACCATTAGCTTCTGGTCGAGCCCCCCCTCGCAAACCCACAAACAATGCTACAAAATATGTAAAGAAACATCAACTTTGAGAATGTTTTAACTTTTATTAACTATAGTCTATTAATTATTACAGTTGCTGAGCATAAACATTTTATTAACATGTTTTAAACACTGTATTAGTTCCACTGGAAAAAAATAAACTTTTCAACAAACTGTTGACCAGAAGATCAAAACTAAAGAAATCTATCCTCTCTCTCAAGCTTGTTTATTTGGAAATGACAGATACAGATTGTCCTAGTGTGCAGTTTATTATTATTATTACTATTATTACTATTACTATTTTTGATATTGTTATATTCTTCTCTCCAGCTTTCTGAGGTTCTCCTAGTGCCCCCTGGTCCCCCCAAAATTGCTCTCATTACACACCAATGCTTACACGGAAATTCACCAGATTATCTAAAGGACATTCTTGCACCCTATTCATCCACCCGGTCTCTACGATCACAGAACAGTAATCTCCTTCACCTTCCTTTAACCAAATTAAGGACAATGGGAGACCGGGCATTCAGTGTGGCTGCCCCCCGCCGAACTCCCTCCCTGACTACCTGAGAGCTCCACAGTCACTGGTTGACTTTAAAAAAGGCTTAAAGACCTTTCTTTTTAAGCAAGCCTACTCTGCCTCCACATGATTTTATCTTTGATTTTAGTTGATATTATCATTGTTTTAGTTGATTTTGTTTGTTTGTTATTTTATCATTGATTTTACTTGATTTTATCACTTGTTTTTATTTGATCATTGATTTTAGTTGCACCTTGTAGCACTTTGAGATTTTTGTTAATGAAAAGTGCGTTACAAATTAAATTAATTATTATTATTATTATTATTATTATTATAACCACTCAGCCACAGCCGCTCTCGAACTTATCTCGAGGTTAGTGAGTGAATAATTAAACTTTAGAGATTGACAGATGAATCGGTGCAGCTTTCACAATATTGTTTTACTCTCTGCAGGTCAGTTGTGGTGAAGTGGGAGCTGAGCTGCAAGGTGAAGCTCTCTGTTTGCCAAGCCATTTTGTGTTCTCTCACCTTTGTTCACAAGCTCTGAGTAGTGACTGTTAGAACGAGGTTGTAGATACAAGCGGTCAAAATGAGTTTTCTTCACAGAGTAGCTGGACTTTCTCTTAGAATGAGAAGTTCAGACTCAGTAGAGCCACCGCTCTTCCACATAAAGAGGAGCCAACTGAAGTGCTTTGGGCATCTGGTAAGGATGCTGCCTGTGCACCTTCCTAGGGAGGTTTTCCGGGAATATCCAAGTGGGAGGAGACCCCATGACACAGTTTCTCAGCCAGTGGCGTAACTTCCTGCAGGACTGGTATGGACGCGTCCCTACCAAAGTTGACCACTAGGGGGACAGTCCCCACCATTATTTTGTTCATATATTTTACTTTCTGTGCTGTGTATTTAACCCCATTCATGCAGCTACTCAGAAAGAAAAGAAAAAAGTTATCTCCGCTTCCCACCGTCAACGAACCCCGACAAAAAAAAAAAAAAAAAAAAACTTCCGAACAGCTGTTCTGTCCAGCAGAGGCTCTGTCCGCGCATGCGCAGTTTGCAAGAAGCCATGACACGTAGAGGAGTCGTCTGATCACCCTACACGGCAAAATACGACCAAAAAGTAAGTAATTAAATTGTTTTGGTGCACAGTACTCATGGTGTTATTGTGTATTTACACAATTTACAGTGTGCATGCATTTCCTGAACGTAAGTAAATCGTTTTGATGACGTTTTGCGTGTAATATGTGCGCAACTTCAGGAGGAGCAAAAACTACGTTTGTTTATGTGAACAGTGCGCGCGAAGTTAGTCCGAGCTTTGTGAATTTAATTTAAACAATATAATCATCCTGCTGCAGAGGAGGGAGGGATGGGGGACGAGTTGAAGAAGTGGCTGCAGATACTTCTACTAGCATATTTAGCTCCATCACGGTGAAGCAATGAACAATCTGAAAACAATCTGAAAAGCTCTGAAACAGGTGGAGCACGTTCTTATTTATCTTGAAGCAGACACAGAGCCCAGCTAAAAAGTCTTAAAGTCCTCCTTCTCTGAGTCTGGCTCTAAGTTTCAGCATCAGGTGGACCAGCAGGTTGTTCATGCTGCAGGGCAAGACAGGTCATGCTGCTGCAATACTGTGGAATAAATGCTGATAATTGTTTTACTAACTTTAATTAAAAAATTGTAATGATAGTGTGCACTTACTGTTTTTAGTTTGGAGCAAGCCTGGATAGATTGTTGTACTCAGTGCAGCAGCTCCTACAGATTAAAGTCCTCTAAATAGCTTCATTTCATTTTCAGAGTTTCTATCGGCCAAATTGTGACATCAGATGTTTAGAAGATTCTTCCCAATGGACAAAGTGGATTCTACCTGCAGGTGAGTAAATGCTGTAAGTTACAATATATGAATTATTGGGGGAATGGTGGTGCAGAGGTCAGAGAAGGTGGGCCTGTGATTGGAAAGTCTCGGGTTCAACTCCTGGTACTGTCAACATCAAAATGTGGATGGAAAATGTGAAACACGCACACCTGCCTCCACCCTCATTTGCCCCACTCTGAGCCCTTGAGCAAGGCCCTTAACCCCACCATCTGCTCCCTAAACAAGTCTCTCTTAAAAATGAGTTCTCGTGACTTCAGTGAGACTACTCACATTCCACTCCTGTTTGGTGTCAGTCAGACCATTGCACGACTACAACTGGTCCAGAACGCAGCAGCTCGATTTTTAACCAGTACAGACAAAACAGAGCACATTACACCAGTCTTGGCCTCCCTGCACTGGCTACTGGTTCATCTTCGAATCCAGTTCAAAATTCTCCTGTATGTCTACAAATCGCTGAACAGTCTCCCCCATCTCTGTTCTCTGAGGTCAGCGGACCAGTTCTCACAGTTCCACTCGTCTTAAGGTCAGAGGAGACAGGGCCTTCTCTGTAGCAGGACCAAGACTCTGGAATGAGTTACCTCTGCTCGTCAGACAGACCCCCTCCCTCTCAGTTTTCAAATCCCGTTTAAAGACTCACTACTATTCAGTAGCTTTCAACACCAGATGATCTGTGTTTGAACCTGTTTGCTTCACACAGGTTGGTCGTTATATTTATTATCTGCAACGTTTTTATCTCTAAATTCCGTTTTTTTACTTCACTGTGTGTGTTGCCTGTTGTTTGTTTGTTTGTACAGCACTTTGGTTGGCCTTGTCGCTATTTTAAGTGCTCTATAAATAAAATGGCATGGTATGGGTATCTGTATAAATAAAGGGTAAATGAAAAAAAGAAATTAAATTATGTGACAGATATTTTCAACCTTCATTAAAACATGTTGTACATTTATTCTTCCAGGTTCAGCTGACAGACGTGCCTGGAGCTGCAGAGCTGCAGAGCTGGTTATCTGGACACCAACAGAACACCTGGAGCTGGACATTTCTTTTGACAAAGACTTTACAGATACACAGATGAAACTCCTCCAGAATTTTAACTTTTCAAACATGCTTCCAGCCTTGGTAGATGAATTTGTTGCAAAGAAGATGCAGCGCTGCCATAAACACAAACACTGCATTTTAAAGATATTAAGGTAAGTACATACACAACACATCAAGAGCACTGTATGAAGCTAGGGAATCTTACTTGTTGTTGTTTTTTACAAACCGGATTCCAAAATAGTTGGGACACTAAACAAATTTTGAATAAAAACTGAATGCAATGATGTGGAGGTGCCAACATCTAATACAGTATTTTATTCAGAATAGAACACAAATCACAGATCAAAAGTTTAAACTGAGAGAATGTATCATTTTAAGTGAAAAATATGTTGTTTCAAGATTTCATGGCGTCAACAAATCCCAAAAAAGTTGGGACACTAAAAAAATTGTGAATAAAAACTGAATGCAATGATGTGGAGGTGCCAACATCTAGTATTTTATTCAGAATAGAACACAAATCACAGATAAAAAAGTTTAATCTGAGAGAATGTATCATTTTGAGGGAAAAATATGTTGTTTCAAAATTTCATGGCATCAACAAATCCCCAAAAAAGTTGGGACAAGTCCATTTTTACCACTGTGTGGCATCCTCACTTCTTCTTACAACACTCAACAGACGTCTGGGGACAGAGGAGACCAGTTTCTCAAGTTTAGAAATAGGAATGCTCTCCCATTCATGTCTAATACAGGCCTCTAACTGTTCAATCATCTTGGGCCTTCTTTGTCACACCTTCCTCTTTATGATGCTCCAAATGATTTGATTTGATTTGATGTTTATTCATTCATTTTAAAAGAACAATACAAGACAGTTTCATCAGATACAAGATTACAAGTAGGATAAAATGAAGGGAGCAGAAAGAAGATGAAATCTTATTATATCTGCCCCTATTTCACAGTTTGTTCAACCAATGATAACTTTCAAGCAACATCACAGAATGAATAGTTCTACCTATTTTCCTAACTGTAATACACAAACTACATCACAAAATGAATAATTCTACTTAATTTTCCTGACTGTAAAACATAAACTAGATCACAAAATGAATAATTCTACTTAATATTTCTAACTGTAATACACAAACTACATCACCGATAATTCTAATTAATTTTCTAATTCTAATTTTTTTATTTTTATTTTTTTATTTTATTTTTTTATAATTTTATTTAATTTTCCTATTTTTTTTTTATTTTTTATTTTTTTATTGATTTTCCTAACTGTAATACCATACCATACCATACCAGCTTTATTTATAGAGCACTTTAAACACCTACAGGACCAAAGTGCTGTACACACAACAAAACAATCACAATCAGGTAATAAAATAATTAAAATAAATAAAAGTCACATAATAAAAGTTGAGGAATCATACACTCAGATAAAACAAGCGACTAAAATTATTAAAAGTCAACATCGCAGATGGTGTCATAGGCCAGGGAGAAGATACACAAACTAGATCATAAAATGAATAATTCTACTTAATTCTACTTAATTTTTCTAATTGAAATACACAAACTAAAAGATGGCACAACATCAAGATGTTCACAAAATGAATAATTCTACTTAATTTTCCTAATTGTAATACACAAATTCATCACAAAAATGAATAATTCTACTTAATTTTTCTAACTGTAATACACAAACTGCTTCATAAAATGAATAACTCTACTTAATTTTTCTAACTGTAATACACAAACGTACCGTACATCATAAGTACAACATAATTGTAATACACAAACACGCATTACATCATATATAGTTTTTGAGCAAGTCCTTTTTGACCTTTTTCTTAAATGTATACATTGATTTTTCATTTTTAACATCACTCTCCAGAGCATTCCACAATCGAATTCCCTGAATTGAGGTAGACCGTCCTTTTAAGCTGGTTCTGAATTGTGGTTTGATGAATATCTCTGTCCCTTTGAGATTGTAATAACTTTGTCTTTTTATAAAATTTCTTTGGATATTTAAAGGTAATGTGTTATTATGAGCCCTATACATAATTGATAAAATACTATATT
This sequence comes from Garcialebias charrua, assembly GCA_038048925.1. Taxonomy (NCBI): domain Eukaryota; kingdom Metazoa; phylum Chordata; class Actinopteri; order Cyprinodontiformes; family Rivulidae; genus Garcialebias; species Garcialebias charrua. Next base: position 30,482 of record JBBPBX010016336.1, read on the forward strand.
CTACCAATTCCTGGAATTTCAATAAGTTTAGTTGAATAAACAAGGTGTTTGAAGGGTGAGTGAAATGTTTTCTGGTGATTACTCTTACAGCTCTCTTTTGTAAAATAAAAACAGGCTTTGTAATAGTTTTGCATGCTTTTCCCCAAACCTCAATACAATAGATTAAATGTGGAGCAATGATTGTGTTATACAACATATGTAAAGCTTTATCAATTAAAAAATCCCTGACTTTATATAGTACTGCAATTGCTCTAGCTAGTTTTTTTTTAATAGAATTTACATGATGTTTCCATGTCAGTTTGTCATCAATGATAACACCCAGAAACTTCACTTCACTCACTTTACAGATCACAACATCTTCAATTTCAAATGGATCGTCATCAACAATTCCCTTTTTGTTACTGAAAATCATGTAGTTAGTTTTATCTAAATTCAAAGATAATTTGTTTAATTTAAACCAAGTTTGTATTTTTATAAATTCTGTTTTCATCATATCCAAAATCTGTTTTATGTCATTACCCGAACTGAAAAAAGTGGTGTCATCGGCAAAAAGAACACATTTAAGTAGTGCTGACACATTTACCAAGTCATTCACATATAAAATAAACAACTTTGGTCCAAGCACAGAACCCTGAGGAACTCCACAAGTGATATCACGGAGGTCAGATCTAACATCATTTATTTGCACAAACTGTTTCCTGTCTTTCAAATAGCTAGATACCCACTGTAATGCTGGTCCTCTAATACCATATTTATTTAGTTTTTCAAGGAGAATGGTGTGGTCAATGGTATCAAATGCTTTTTTTAGATCAACAAAAACACTAACACAGTACTGTTTATGATCGACAGCATTAGTTATTTGTTCCATTAAATCCATGAGAGCCATTGACGTAGAGTTTTTTTCTCTAAACCCATATTGACTGCTACTTAAAATGTTTTGTTTATCAATAAATTGATCCAATCTGGACACAAATAGTTTTTCTAGAATCTTTGAGAACTGTGGTAATAAGGATATTGGCCTATAATTATTGAATACACATTTATCACCATTTTTAAAAAGAGGAATTACCTTTGCTACTTTCATGTTATCTGGAAATATTCCTGTTGAAAAAGATAAATTGCATATATATGTAAACGGTTCAATAACATAACTTATTATTTCCTTTACGAACATCATATCCATGTCCACCCAGTCTTTTGATCTCTTGTCTGAGAGATTTTTTACCATTTTCATAATTTCCTCTTTGTTAGTTCCACTAAGAAAAATACTGTTGGTGCAACTTTTAATTGAATGACACACCTTATTATCTACTTTTGGTATTTTAGCTGCAAGGCTTGATCCAATATTTACAAAATATTGATTAAATTCATTTACGATATCATTCTCATCATGTATTTCTTTGTCATCTTTCACAAAATATTTTGCAATGTTCGTTTTTGCTTTATGACTTTTTAGAACATCATTTATTACTCGCCATGTTGTTTTAGTGTCACCATTGCTCTTGTTTAATAAATCACTATAGTATTCTTTCTTGCATCTTCTTATAATCATTACCAATTTATTTTTATATTTTTTATATTTTTCTTCAGCTTGTTGTGTTCTCGTTTTTAAGAAACATAAATACAAGTTATTTTTTTTTTTACAAGCATTTCTCAACCCTTTAGTCATCCAAGGTTGGTCAACAATATTTCTTTTTCTACGATTTCTTTGCACACAATTCTTTAAGATCTGGACTACAGTCTGGACATTTCAGTATCCGGATCCTTCTCCTACATAGCCATGATGTTGTGATTGCTGCAGAATGTGGTCTGGCATTATCTTGTTGAAAAATGCAGGGTCTTCCCTGAAAGAGATGACGTCTAGATGGAGCATATGTTGTTCTAGAACCTGAACATAGTTCTCTGCATTAATGGTGCCTTTCCAGACATGCAAGCTGCCCATGCCACAAGCGCTCATGCAACCCCATACCATCAGTGATGCAGGCTTCTGAACGGAGCGTTGATAACAACTTGGGCTATCCTTGTCCTCTCTGGTCCGGATGACATGGCGTCCCAGTGTTCCATAAAGAACTTCAAATCGTGACTCATCTGACCACAGAACAGTCTTCCATTTTGCCACACTCCATTTTAAATGACCCCTGGCCCAGTGCAAACGTCTGAGCTTGTGGAGCTTGCTTAGAAATGGCTTCCTCTTTGCACTGTAGAGTTTCAGCTGGCAACGGCGGATGGCACGGTGGATTGTGTTCACTGACAATGCTTTCTGGAAGTATTCCTGAGCCCATTCTGTTATTTCCTTGACAGTGGCATTCCTGTTTGAGGTGCAGTGACGTTTAAGGGCCCGGAGATCACGAGCATCCAGTAGAGTTTTACGGCCTTGACCCTTACGCACAGCGATTGTTCCAGATTCTCTGAATCTTTTGATGATGTTATGCACGGTTGATGATGATAACTTAAAAGTCTTTGCTATTTTACGCTGGGTAACACCATTCTGGTATTGCTGCACCATCTTTCTGCTCAACAATGGTGGAATTGGTGATCCTCTTACCATCTTGGCTTCTGAGAGACACTGACACTCTGAGAAGCTCTTTTTATACCCAATCATGTTGTCAATTGACCTAATTAGTGTTAATTGGTCTTCCAGATGTTCGTTATATGCTCAATTTCCTTTTTCCAGCCACTTATTGCTACTTGTCCCAACTTTTTTGGGATTTGTTGACACTGTGAAATTTTGAATCAACATATTTTTCCTTTAAAATGTTACATTTACTCAGATTAAACTTTTGATCTGTCATCTATGTTCTATTACGAATAAAATATTGACATTTGCCATCTTCACATCATTGCATTCAGTTTTTATTCACAATTTGTTTAGTGTCCCAACTTTTTTGGAATCCGGTTTGTAGTATTATTTTCATTCATTCATTCAACCTTTATCTTTATTATCTTGTAATGCTCTTTGGACAATGCAAGTTGTTGCTGGAAGGTCCTATTTAAATAAAGTTTTTTATTGTTATTCCTGTTAACAATGTCTTTCTGTATCGTGCCTTCTTCCAAAGACTTTTTGTATAAAACTTGTGTGCTGATGAAATGAAAATGAAGGTGTTAGTAACATTGTACAATGATCTGACAGGATAAATGCTAACTCAGGGTGTCATACAGCTGTTAAACTGCTACTCAGTGTCATACAGCTGTTACACTGCTAGTAAGGGTGTCATACAGCTGTTGAACTCTAGTAAGGGTGTCATACAACTGTTATTGTTATTATGACATACACAATTGAAAAAAGTACCGGTACTTTGTCCAAAAAAGCAGATGCAGCATTTTCGATTTCCGTCCCCACCAACTTTCAACACAAAGTTACTCCCTTGTTCTCAGCTAGCCTTGGAATGCCTTGGGGCCCTCCATGAAGAGCTAGAAGAGGTGGCCTCCCTGCTGTCCCTGCAACCCACCTCCATAACAAGTGGAAGATGATGGATGGATAGAAATTTAGAAGTCACTGTAACACTGTACTGTACCACAGCTGCTCAGATTTGAAACATCTTATGTAAAACTTTCAGCTTTCTTCACTTCTTTAACCCTTTTGCTTTTTTAACATGAAGTAACAAAATCCCTGTAGAGGAGCTAGATATAGCACGGGCAATAAATTAAATGTTTTCCATCTTCAGTGAAGTTTCTTTTTCAAATCACATGAAGCTGGAACTAATCCTTTCTTTACATTTTTTCCCACTGTTGAACACTCTAAAACATTTCCTCTTATTTTGCTGGCTGAATACAGAGGCTTTATCATCGCAGCAAACCTAATGAAACATAAGTAACACTTCATATTCTACCTCATGAATATCCCTCAACTTTAGCTTCTCCTGACTTCCTGTACATCTCATTGTTACAGGTAATGAAGTGAAATATATTTATTCTCCTTGAATGAAAGGAGGTTTAGCTGGAGAAAAAAAAACATTCAGTACTTTTTTTTGTTTTGTCTACCAATACCTTTTTAAAAGACTGGGAATTATTCAGCCCATTTCATACCTTATATTTTTGGGTAAAATATAAAAATTATACAAAGTTGAATGTATAAAGTATCAGAATATTCTTTGTCAATTTGGTGCCTCTCCCAGTTGCAAAACTGGGAGCTCAAGTCACATTTATTGAACAAATTCAAATGTCAATAGATCTTTGTGAGGAATCTAACATCTGTAAGATGCACCAAATGACAAGGGGAAAGAAAGGGTAAACCAAACGGGACGATGGGGGTGGAATAGTGTTTGTTAGACAGATATGTGCTGGGAGAAGAAAGAACCAGCAGTGCAGGGTACTGAAAATCTGATTTCTGACTTTTAAGCTCAAATTCAGAAACGTTAAAAATATAACATTTTTAAAATGTCAATGCACAAGGAACATAGAGTTGTAGCTACAGCTAACAAAATGATTGTATTGTTTGATCATATAAGCTGCTTCTCAGTAAAAAAAAAACAAAAATTCAAAGAAAAAACATCTAACATCCAATAAAAACAATTTCATCTGCTTAGATATGTACCGTATGTAGGCCAACTACATAAATCCTACCTAATTACTGTTTTGAATGCAGACACCCGGAGAGAACAAAAAAAGATGTAATGATCTTTAGAGTCACTTTATTTTTATGTACTTATTTTATATGTCTGTATTTGCTTGATCTTATTCAGGATTGTAGGTGAGTCTAGCAGTTAATGGACAAAAGTACACAGTAGACATGTTGCTAGACCATTAAAGGCAGTACAATTTAAATAGCTTTATGAGTGGTGGCACCAGTGGAGAGTCTTGCATTAAAAGATATAACATTAATTCAGTTGGATACTTTAAGAGGAAAGCAAATTATTGTAAATCAAATTACTTCATGAAAGTCCTGTCCAGGTAATGTAATAAGAAGAAAGTTTGCTTTTGAAATGAATAATCTCATCATAATCATGTGAAGAGATGTGAGATTGCATATCTGTTTTATACAAATAATGACTCATTATTGTTAACTGTTATGCAGGTTATTTACTTTGTATTATACAAACTCTGCTAACTAAAGAATGGTAAATCGGACCATAACTTGAATAAACAGGAAAATATACTGGCACACAGTTAATCCAATGAAACCTCGTTAAAGTGTGTTGTGTTAAGATATTTAGATACTTTTCAGCAGATTTTGTGAAACAAGACAAAAGGTCACTGGTTTAAGACAATTATGGAGCAAACAATCTCTCGCTTTTCAAAGTTAGAGACAAAATCAATGAAACTTTTTCTTGACCTTTGAGACACCACTTGTCAAAATAATCAACAATGAAGACACATTATTTGCAGCGCCTACTTGTTTCATATAATGATCTGTCACATCAACTTTCCACTGGTTTTATGTGACTGCAGATGTGTCTAATTTGTACACAGTGTAATGTGCTACATAATATAAATGAAGAGTTTAACCAGCTGAAACCATGTGAGGAATTTTATAATTTTACCAACATTAGAAGAGTTTTTTTTTCTACTTTGACACTACTGTATTTGGGAAAGCCCAGATGACAATGTTGCAACTTTGGAAGCTTTTAATTGGTTAGCTGACAACATTTGTGTTAACTGGAACCAAAACATTGAAGGCATTTTTAATTTATTTAATTTTTGAGGCTCTATTGCCTATTTTTGCTGTAGAGGGTGGGAGTGAAATGGGGTGAGAGAGAGGGGGAGACCTTGCGGAAGGGTCGTTGGGACCGGGACTCGTACCCGCGACTGCCGCTATGAGGACTAGTCTTGAGCATGGGCCACACTCTTAACCTCTGTACATGTACATAGCCGCAGCCCATTGGAGGGAATTTAAGGTATACCTCAAAAACACAGTGGGGGAAAAGAAATAAATCAAGATATCAGGGAAAATGGTCAACCTCCACATCTTTTCTTCTTCTTTTGGTATAATTTCCAGATGCTTGAGTGTGCCACGTTCATCTTTTCAAGGGAAAATAGGCAAACATAAAAACCTAGGGTATGTCCAGCCATCATATCACTCATGAAGTGGATGGATTCTGCATTCCCGAGATGAACGTTTTGGCGTAAAATGTGAGTAGCAACTCCAAAAGAAAAAGACCACGTTAAGATGCCGATAGAAGCTGGTAAGAGAGTATCATTCTGTCCTGGAGCAGGAACACTGCAGCACTGGCCAAGAAGGCTCAACAGCGCCTCTACTTTCTCCGCAAGCTGAAAAGGGCTGGAGCTTCAACCCCCATCATGTGCACCTTCTACAGAGGAGCCATAGAAAGTGTCCTGACCAGCTGCATCACTGTGTGGTTTGGTGCATGTACTGCATCCTGCCGAAAGAGCCTCCAGCGCATCGTGAGAGCAGCTGAGAAGATCGTCGGCACCTCCTTCCCCTCACTACAGGACTTACACAGCAACCGCCTCACTCGGAAAGCCCTCTGCATGGCAGGTGATCCCACACACCCACTACACAGCTGCTTCAGCCTGCTGCCATCAGGGAGGAGACTGAGGAGTCTCCAGGCTCGAACCAGCAGACTGAGAGACAGCTCTGTTCATCAGGCAGTCAGGATGCTAAACACTCTGCCTGCTCTGCCCTCCCCACTTGTACTGCCTTAATCACAAAAAACTTTCACACATTACCACACAACACAAAGTTTTTAACACTGGACTCTGTGTCATCAATACGGGTCATTCACTCAACTCACGGTCATGTGCTCATTCAGTTTGCACTACTTCTCATATTTGCACTAATGTTTGTATTACATTACTGCCTATAGTCATACTACTGTTTACATTTACTGTTTACATTTATTACTACTGTTTACATTTATTACTACTGTTTACATCTAGACTTTTTATATCTACACTACTGCTGATATACAGTATATATTCTTTTTACTAGCCTTATTGCATAATGCCACTTTATCTCTATACCAATATCAAATACCTCATACATATACTGTGTACATTAACCTCATATGCTGCTTTGTCACTCTTTACAAATGTCAAATGCCAGAACCTTCATTTATTTTATAGATATACTTTTTATACTTTATACTTCGGGACAGTATTACACTCTATTTCATTTTATGATTCTGTTTATTAAATGTTGTTGTTTTTGGTGTTGGTGAAACTTTTTATACTTTTATACTACTATGAAAAACTACAGGTACTATGCAAAAATCTCAGGACAGTACTAAACTTTTATTATATCTTTTTATGCTTGTTTATTAATTGTTTAGTGTTTAGTGTTTAAATGGTTACTGTTGCACCGAGGGACTGAGAGAGAAATGCAATTTCAATCCTGTGTATGTCCTGTACATATTGCAGTTTTGACAATAAAGTTGACTTTGACTTTTTGCCTTTTGAACTAAACAAGTACCAGCATGGACTGAAAGGCCACTCAGCGAGAAAGAAGCCAGTAACTTGACAACAACAATAAAAAGCCAGATTACAGTTTGAAAATGCTCAAAGAGACTGTCATGAGATGAGGCGCTGGGACACAGTATCACTGGGAGTAAACTACTTTTATTGTTGAACAGCAGGCGCGTGCGTACATGTCAAGAGCGTTCTAATAATAGCCCCCACCCGAGCTCTCCTCCCGCTCCGGCAACCACTCTATGGTAGCCTCACTAGGACACAAAGGTAAATCTCACAACATCTCCCCTCTTTTCTTGTTTTAAGGAATAAAATAAAGCTAGCAAGGCGCAAACAAAATAAATAAAAATTCCTTCTCAGTGCCTGTAATAGAACATAACTAAAGTAACCCTTTTCGTTATGATTTGAACCCATAACATTAAACTACATTACTTTAACATCAATACAGGGATTTGAAACTCTTTAAACTTTTTTTTTTCTCACACTCTCTTTGTATTATGAACATACAGGAACAGCGTTTTCAGAATACAGGACATCACAAGGGATTATTCTGCCCTTTTAATATGAGTCTCTAGTCTCTAAATCTAAGTGGCACTTTTATCTCCCTCCCTCTTGAAGTCACTCTCACGGGTGTTGTTAACCCAATGGGAGAGCCTGGAACAGGATCTGGAGATGGCTGCCTTGCTGGTGGTTCCTGGGGAGTCACCACTTCTGTAGTTGTACAATCCTGCTGTGGTGTAGCTGGAACAGTGTGTTGCTCATCTGTATCCGCTGTCCCTGGGACCGCCTGAAGGTGTCGTCTGTTTCGGCGGGTCACCTTCCCGTTGGCCATCTCCACCAAGTAGGATCTTGGCTCTCTGGTCTTACAGATGACTTTGGCTGGCGTCGTCCATCCTTGGTCTCCATCCAGCTTCACTTTAACCTCCTGACCTGGTTGCAGCTCAGGAAGTGGACGAGCTGAATGTCTTCGGTTGTAGAAGAATTTATAAGAGTCTTTAGCTGCAGCATCCTTTTGATACACCACGTCCTGATTGACTGGACAGGGCAACAATGTCTTTTCTAGAGCTGGAACGGTGGTACGGATTTGGCGTCCTGTCATAAGCTGCGCTGGACTCGCGCCGGTTGCTGTGATTGGTGTAGAGCGATAGCTCATTAAAGCCAAGCAGGGGTCAGGTTGTCTAAGGATGTACTTGGCTGTTTGGACTGCTCTTTCTGCAGCCCCATTTGACTGTGGATAATGAGGACTTGATGTTATGTGGGTGAATCCATAGTTCTGTTTAAAGTCTTTGAACTCAGATGATGTGAACTGTGTTCCGTTGTCGCTGACTAATTCCAGCGGGATTCCCCATCTCACAAACATGTTTTTAAGCTTGTTGATGACCTGTCTGCTTGTAGTGGTAGTGAGGGGAGCAATCTCAATGTCTCTCGAAAAATAATCAACAACTACGAGGAAGCTCTTACCCTCCAATTCAAACAGGTCAGCTGCAATCCTCTGCCAGGGGCCATTGGGCAAGGGTGTAGGCACAAGAGGTTCACGTCTCTGTGTGGGCTTGTGCTCTCTGCAAAAGTTGCATGATCTCACTTTATTTGTAATTTGAAGTCCAATATTGGGCCACCACACTGTTAATTTAGCTCGCTCTCGACTTTTAGTCAGTCCTTGGTGACCTTCATGTAGTTGATCCAAAACATTAGGTCTGAGAGCTGTGGGGATTACAATACGATCATGGTAGAGCACTAGACCCTCTGACTCTGAAAGATGGCTTCTGGCTGCATAGAAGCCTTGCAGCGGTGAACTCTTTGCCACTCTTCGAGGCCAACCCTTTCTGATGAAAGTGATTACCTTCTGAAGTTCTGTGTCCGTCTGGGTGGCACTGCGGATCTCCTCCAACTTCTGTGACTTTATAGGCCTGTTGGCAATGACGTTGTTCACATAAGCCTTGACTTGACTCTCAATGTCGGACTGGCAGTTTTCTTGCAGCGGGTGTCTTGAGAGTGTGTCTGCCACCACTAACTGTTTACCAGGAACATGTTCGGCAACAACATTAAATCGCATCAGGCGCATTAACAGTCTCTGACACCTCAGTGGTGTTTTGTCGAGGTCATATGAGTTTATCAAAGGAACCAATGGCTTGTGATCCGTTTGTAGACGTACGTGGCCCATCCCTTGAATGTAGCGGGCAAAACGTTCACAGGCCCAAACAGATGCCAGACACTCTTTCTCGATCTGCGAATACCTTTTCTCTGCATCTGTGAGTGTCCGTGAGCAGAAGGCAATGGGCCGCAACTCCCCGTCGTGGTCTTGTAACAGTACAGCACCCAGGCCATAACTGCTGGCGTCTGCACTGACAACCGTTGGTCGGCCCGCATCATAATAACAAAGTGCCGGCGCTGATGCGAGCATTGTTTTTGTTTTGCTGAATGCTTGCTCCTGAGGCTCACCCCACACCCATACAGTCTCTTTTCTGAGTAGATTGGTGAGTGGATGCAGCATGGTGGACAGGCCTGGCAGGAATTTACCCACATAGTTTATTAGTCCCAGTACCTGCCTGAGTTGTTCCACGTTTGTGGGGCTGGGCATCTTAGCGATCGCCTCCACTTTGCTGTCATCCGGTTTCACACCGTCCGCACTGATGATGTGCCCGAAGAACCGTAGCTCCGCCTTCCTGAAGTGGCACTTGGCCCTGTTGAGCTTGAGGCCTGATGCTTTGATTGTCCGTAGAACTGCATCCAAGCGCTGGTCGTGCTCCTCTTTGTTTGATCCAAACACCAGTATGTCGTCCATCACCACAACAGTCCCCTCTAAGTCTTTGAGTAACGTGCTCATCAACCGCTGGAAGATCTCGGGCGCTGATGTGATGCCAAATGGCAGACGCTTAAAGCAAAACCTGCCCATCGGCGTTATGAATGTGGTCAGTTTCTGGCAGCTGGAGTCCAGTGGAATTTGCCAGAACCCGCTGGACGCATCCAAGGTGGAGAACACTTTAGCCCCGGCTAACTTGGGAGCTATATCTTCCAATGTGGGCAGGATGTATCGTTCACGTTTGACACCCTTATTCAGACGTTTTAGATCCACGCACACTCTGATCTCATCTTTATTGCGCTTTGGTGCTGCCACCATTGGTGCACACCAGTCTGTTGCCCCGGTAACTTCTTCTATAACACCAAGGTTGAGCATGCGCTTTATTTCTTTTTCCACCTTTGGGAGGAGTGGAAATGGGACTCTGCGTGGTGTGCACACACTGTATGGCACTGCATCATCTGTTAACTCTATTTTTACAGGTTTACAGTTCAGTAATCCCATTTCCCCAAACACCTCCTTTATTAGGTCACTAGTAATTTCGTTTACTCTAGCGACCAGTCCCATGTGCTTTGCTACAGTTTTGCTTAGCAGGTTGCTTGCATATTGCCCTTTTATTACTGTAACCCAATATTGGTATTTTTGCCCTTTATACAATGTAGTGGCAAGAAATTTACCCAAACACCTGACTTTCCCTCCAGGACTGTACACTGTTTGCCTGGACTGGGTCAGTTTAGGTCTCTGCTGTAGCTTCATGAATGTTGTTTCCTTCATAACAGTTGTATCAGCTCCGGTATCAATTTTAAAATCAACCAGACTGCCATTCACGAGTAGCTTGATGTCCCAATCTGGATCTGAGCTTGACTCCTCAATGACTGTTGAATTTGTTGTACCGGTAGTTGCAGCTCCCAGGAAAAGCTCTCCTATGAAAAATGAATCCTCATCTGAATCCATCACGGTCTCAGACCTGACTTCTTTTAGCATTTTGGTTCTACATGCAACTTCAAAGTGTCCCATCTTGTTGCATTTCCTGCACCTTTTATTTTGGGCTGGGCAGCTCTCTCTTTTATCATGCCCCCTGTTACATCTTTGACAGCTTTGTTTATTTTGCCCATGTTTGTGCTCTTGTACCTGATGAGGTTTGTTGTAGCGCCCCCTTGTGCTGCTGTAATGTCGATTTTTCACCTCATTCACGGTGCTTTCCACTCGCTCTGCACTCTGTTGTTTAACTTGTTCACTCTGGCGTGCTAATTGTACTGCTCTCTCCAGTGTTAGATCCGCCTCCAGCTGTAGTTTCTGTGAGACCTCATTATCGATTAGTCCAATAACTATTCGGTCCCGGATCTGCTCATCTTTACTGCCCCCAAACTCACAGTGCTGTGCGAGCTCATACAGACTCCGCACAAAAGCTTCAACTGTCTCACCGGCCCTTTGGCTCCTTCTGTGAAAACAGGCGCGCTCGTGTATGACGTTTTTCTTAGGGACAAAATGTTCATCAAACTTCCTCACCACGAGATCAAAGTCAAACTGAGGATTAGGTCTGGCCTCTGTAGCCGCTGGAAACACGAATGAGCCATATATTGGTTCGGCATCTCTCCCCATCGAATAAAGGAGCGAGTTTACCTGCACTTCCCCACTCTCTTTATCCAGTTTTGAAGCAACTCGGAAGCGGGAGAATCTCTGCCGCCATGTTGGCCACTCTGCTGGCTGCGTGAAGTCAAACTGCTCCGGAGGTCCAAACTTAGCCATCCTCTCTTTAATGTCGACGTGAAGTCCTTACTTCTGACACCATGTCATGAGATGAGGCGCTGGGACACAGTATCACTGGGAGTAAACTACTTTTATTGTTGAACAGCAGGCGCGTGCGTACATGTCAAGAGCGTTCTAATAATAGCCCCCACCCGAGCTCTCCTCCCGCTCCGGCAACCACTCTATGGTAGCCTCACTAGGACACAAAGGTAAATCTCACAACAGAGACAAAGGCTTTAAATTAATGACAACGTTAACAAACCTTTTGATAGGTTGATAAAGGCCAACATGTTTACCATGATTAAACTAAATAAGTGATTTCCTCTGTCTCTGAATAATTTCATAGAATGGTTTTAGTTTTCAAGCTGAGTGTTTGTTCTGGACTGGGATTAAACAGGAAATGCAAGTAAACCTTAATATTTTTGTACAACACATTCAAGTGGGTAGGTGATACTCTATGTATAACAACAGAAAGTAGTTTTCTTTTGCTTGTCTGAGGCGACGCAAAGTGACAGATCCTGGTGAGTGGAGGGAGTAATTTTATCCACCACCAGGTGTAATGGTGGAGCCAGAGGGTGGCCAATGGTGGCCTTGACCACCAGATATTAATCTTCTGCCACCCCACCAGCCACCTCAATCATTTGACAAAACTATATATAAAAATTAGAAAGCATAGTTTCCTCAAAGTATTATGGTGGCATATATAGGATGATATAGGATTACATGTATTCATGGTGGTAACCATCTTGGATTATGACCTAGCAACCTAATTTTCATACATGGTAAATATACTGTACTTACAGTATATAGCACATTTCTATCTTGTGAAGATACTCATAGCACTTTACACTACAATCTGTGCCCTCATTTATCTCTTCATACAGCATCCTACTAGCTCTACATGGCTAAGCTGAATCTGTAGAGAATAATTAGTGCTTTAGATCACATTCATACACCAAGGGGACACTTATTGGAGGCAATGAGGGATTCAGTGTCTTACTCAGGGACACTTCATGTGACTGCTGGTGGAATTGAACCTCCAACTCTCTCATAGGAGGACAACGGCTCTAACAACTCAGCCACAGCTGCCCGTAAGGAAGGAAACATTCTTGCGTTGAGATAATAATAATAATACAGTCCCTTGTTTATCATGGAGGTTCAGTACCTCCTGAAGCTTCACAATGCATGAAAAACTGTGAAGTGTAGGAATACAATAGACTAAGTTCAAGTTCAAGTACAGTAAACTTGATATTAAGGCTTTAGAAACCCTTCCCACATGCTTGCAATGTTCTAAACTCTTAAACCTACTAACTTTAACAACACGTTACTAAATTTTACTTACTAGCTCTGAAGAACAGCAGCGGCTCGGTTCTCGTCCAGCTTTGTTCTATTCCAACTTGGTTTGTTTCTGCAGACCTATCCTGCAGTAATGACGCCCACAAATCAGTCCTCTAAAATATTAAACCTACAAATTTTAACAACAAGCTACATATAAGTATTTATAGCTACAACATTTTACTCACCAGGCTCTGTAGTATAGGAGCGGCTCGGTTACGTTCCGACCTGAGTTTTGAAAAAAATCCCGGTAAAGCATGACTGAAGCCCACTGCCCCATCCAGCTTGATGTGTGTGTGTGCTGCTGCTCCAGGGAAGGACACTCTGCCCAGGAATTAGTCCACCACCTCTAGCCCGAATTCAGTCCTCTGTGTTGTTCTGCTCCAATCTCTATTACCACTGCCTTCAGGCACTTCAATTCTCTGTTGTCCAGCTAAGGACAATCTGTCCATCCATCTATTTATTTTAGGTAATAAACTGGACGGTCTTTTGGACATTTTGATTTTTGTTATTTTGACTAATTTTGAAACGTGATAATGTGAATAATACACATTAAACATTTCACTCTTCTTTTTTTTTAAACTGTAATCTTTAAAATGTATGCAGGAGTTCTGACACATTGGCAGTTGTGTGCACTCTGCAGAGCTGTCTGGAGAAGCTCCTGTGCGTAAAACGTTCACTGTCTGCAGTACGCACAGTTGAGCTTGGTGAAGCTGGTACCCCACCCACGTCAAAAACCCAGTAAATACAATGAGTGGTTAGTGCTATGTTTGTGCTGGTTTGTGCTGTTAAAATGTTCTTTTGTGCTGCTTAGGTTTCTGAGACACAGTTGAAGGTGGATGAAGACGCTTCATCCCTGCGGGACATGCAGGCAGCATCTCTGCTGGCAGCAGAGTGTGCACGAGCTGCTGTGCCTGCTGCAGCAGTAACATCCACTCCACAGACATGGACAATGTCTCCTCTCATTGCATTTTTAATAAATAATCAAAATAAAAATGTGCAATGACTTTGGACTTTAAAGGAAAGCTTGCAAGACTGAGACAATGGGCACTTGTCTATAAAGTATGGGGGCAGCACAAAAAGAAAACTTCTCAGGAAAGCAAATGGTTCTTCCAAATGTACAATAACCTTAAACATACTGCCAAATTAGTTACAAAGTGGTTTAAGATTTTAAAAACAAGAAATGTTTTGGTGTGGCCGTCACAAAGCCTTCATTTTAGTTTCGCAGAAACAAATGTGGGCAGAGCTGAAAACTTGTGTGCAAGCAAGGTGGCCACAAACCTGACTCAGTTCCACCTGATCTGTCAGAAAGATTGGGGCAATTCAATATCCAGGACACTGTTGTGAGAAGCTTGTGGAAGAAAACCCAACACATTTCACCAAGCCATACTGTTTAAAGTCAAAATGCTAAGAAAATGCATGTATATTTTGTGACTTTGAAAAATATAATACAAATATTCTCAAAAAAATTATCTGTCATCATTCAATTTTTATTTTATTTATCCTAACTGACCTAAAGCAGGGAAGTTAATTCTGATTTACGGTCAGACACAGAGCAAAGAATGGCTATGATTTTTTATCATGCATTGTATATAAACACCTGTTTCAACTCTGTGTCTTCAAGTACTTTTTTTACTGCTTGCAGTTCTAAACTAACATCAGTCATGTTGACGGGCAGGTGTTCAAGACATAAACAGTAAATGTAAAATGCTCAAAACTCTCGGAGTGAAAAGGCAGGATTAACACAACTGGCTTCAAATGCTTGGTAAATACTGTTATCTGAAGTGGCCCAAATTTGTTTTTGCTCAAATGTGACTCAGATTGTTCCATCTTGTTTGATTTAATTTCACAGCTCAGTCGTACAACCTTAATGAACTGTTAAGAATCGGAGCGGATTTACCACAGGGCACAGCTGAAATCAGCAACAAACTCAAATCAGAGCTCGGAAGATTGGAGCTGTTAAGAACATCTTTCTGGAAGCAGATGCGCTCCGTTTCACGCTCCAGGGGAAAGAAAAGGAAGCGGTGCTCCCGAGGAAAGAAGAGGGGCTGCCGAGCAGGAATTATGACGAGACTGCGGGCAGACGCTAAAACCGGGAGACCCCCGATGCCGGCTCTTTTTCTGTCCAACGTCCGCTCGCTGGACAACAAAATGGATCTACTTCGTTTGAGAGTGACCACGTCGGAGGAAATGAGGAGGTGCTCTGTGCTCTGCCTCACGGAAACGTGGATCTCTGAGGATACACCGGACTCTGTTTATGAGCTGGATAACAGACTCTTTTTCAGAACAGACCGGTGCACCGAGACTACGGGGAAAACACGAGGCGGTGGTGTTTGTATTTACGTGAACAAAGATTGGTGCACGAACTGTGCTATGATCAAAAGGCTTTGTTCAGCTGCCGTGGAGTTGATCACAGTAAGGTGCCGTCCGCACTACCTTCCCCGCAACTATTCTGTGATTCTAATCAGTGCTATTTACATAGCGCCTGATGCTAATGCTAATGACGCCCAGGGAGAAATTCATGACTTACTCACCTCGCTGCAGTGTAAATATCCTGAGGGGCTCTTCATTGTTTGTGGTGACGTCAATCACGTGGACCTACAGGCCTCTCTCCCAACCTTCAATCAGCACGTTTTCATAGCAACAAGAGGAAATAAAACGCTTGACCAAGTCTACACTAATGTGAAGGGGGCGTACACGGCGAAGACACGCCCACCGCTCGGAGCTTCCGATCACTGTGCTTTGTTGTTGGTCCCAAGACAGCTTCCCCCACTCAGGCACTCCAAGCCGGAACAAAGAGTGATCAAGCTGTGGCTTCAAGATAGTACCCCCATGCTGAAAGACTGTTTTGAGAAGACAAACTGGTCTGTCTTCAGGGAGGCAGCTACTGATGGGAGCTCAGTTGACCTGGAACTTTATGCTTCCTCAGTCATGGGGGCGGCCGTGGCGTAGTGGTAATGGTGGTCGTCCCCCGATCGGAAGGTTGGCGGTTCGAATCCCGGTTCCCCACACCATGTGTCGTTGTGTCCTTGGGCAAGACACTTAACCCCGAGTTGCTCCCGGTAGGACTGGAAAGCACCTTGCATGGTAGTCTGCCACTAGCGGTGTATGAATGTGTGTAGCATTCAATGTGTGTAGCGCTTTGAGATTTTCACTAATGAAAAGCGCGTTATAAATTGAATTCATTATTATTATTATTATTACATCAGCACATGCTCTGAAAATGTATCCATAAAAAATATGTTAAATCTTACCCGAACCGAAAACCCTGGTTAAATAAAGAAGTCCGTGCCTTGCTAGCAGCCAGGGACACTGCATTCAAGTCCGGAGATACAGAGGAGCTGAGAAAGAGCAGGAAAGAACTGGTGGATGGCATTAAGAAGGCCAAGGCCACGTATGCACAGAGGATCGAGGGACAGTTCACCTCACAAGACCCACGGAGCATGTGGAAGGGTATTAAATGCATAACAGATTACAAAGGCAAGAACAAACAATGCCCCAGGGACCCATCTCTGCCTGATGCCCTCAATAAGTTTTATGCACGTTTTGAAGATCCAAACAGACCAGCTAGCACCAGACTCACCTCATCACCAGATGAAGAGCATCTCAGAGTGACCGCAGCAGAAGTGAGAGGCAGTCTCAGAAGGATTAATCCTCATAAAGCAACCGGACCAGACAACATCCCAGGGAAAGTTCTGAAGGAATGTGCGGACCAGCTCTGTGAGGTGCTGGCTGACATCTTCACCACCTCACTTGCACTGGAGTCAGTTCCCACCTGCCTGAAGACCGCGACCATCATCCCAGTCCCAAAGAGCTCCACAGTGACTGGTCTGAATGACTATAGACCGGTGGCCCTCACCCCGATAGTCGCTAAATGTTTTGAGAAACTGGTCATGTCCCACATCAAGACAACCGTCAACATCAACGAGGACCCTCATCAATATGCATACCGCGAGAACCGATCAACAGAGGACGCCATCTCTTCCGTGGTCCACACTGCTCTCACCCACCTGGATCAGAAGGACTCATACGTGCGTCTGCTCTTTGTGGACTTCACATCTGCCTTCAACACCATGATCCCCCAAACTCTGATAGACAAACTATCTACACTTGGACTAAGCCCCTCCATTTGTAACTGGGTACTAGACTTCTTAACAGACAGACCACAGTCCGTGAAGATCCACAACTTCTCCTCCTCCACCATAACCCTCAGCACTGGCTCTCCTCAAGGATGTGTGCTGAGCCCTCTTCTGTTCACTCTGCTCACATATGATTGTACAGCCACACATCCAGGCTGTCATATTGTTAAGTTTGCAGATGATACAGCGGTGGTGGGATGCATCACAAACAATGATGAGTCCAGCTACAGACAGGAGGTGGAACACCTGGAGAGCTGGTGCAAAGAGAATAATCTTCACATGAATGTGAAGAAGACAAAGGAGATGATTGTGGACTTCAGAAGGAACAAACACACCCATGCCCCACTGAACATAGGTGGATCTGCGGTGGAAGTGGTCTCCAGCTACAAATACTTGGGTGTACACTTGA
>JBBPBX010016337.1:5710-23095 GCA_038048925.1 Garcialebias charrua
AACAATTACTTTTTGTCCATTATATCAGTTTCCTAATAATCTTGTTTATAGAGCACTGAAACCAGACTTTGACAAAGACAAATTTCAGATGAAAAAGTAAAAAGACAATGAATTCCATTAACATTTTTCAAATTCCTCATCTCTTTTCTTTCTCTCCTCTGATCCCAAACTTGTGTTACAACTTGACATGTTTCCCGTATTTGAACTGGAGAAAGTCTCAGGAGCAGCGACCTCAGCTGTGTAAACAACCGTCACCAGCGGCGGGATCCAGAACTAATACATATCTGTGGACCGGGGTCACACGTGGTTTACATGTTTACCATCTAATGCTTTTAGAAATGACACTGACTTAACATAGGAAAAACTAGTAAAGTGCAATTGACAGAATGGGGATGATTAACTTCAGCATAGTGCATGAATGCATACTTGCATATGAACAGTCAGAACAATAAATTCCTATAAAGAGCTGATATAGTAACTTTGGAGGATGAAGTGCTCTTTCAAAGAACGCCGATGTGTCTTGTGTGAGCTATCTTTGAAACCACACATCTACTGTTATGTGACCATTGATTTATACACTTGATGAAGTAGTGTCTTGAATGCAAGTATTTAGTTCATGGTCAGTGTTATCAAACTGTTACCACCAAGGCCTTCATTACAGGATCATTACATGGAGCTTTAAACTCAATTTACGACTGTGACCCAGCACATAGGAAAGTACACCTCTCCCTCTCAAGTACGTGTCCTGCAGTCATTTACTAGAACAAGTAACAAGTAACAAGAGGAACAGCTTATACCCTGAGGCTGTCAGACTCATGAATAAATAAATAATAAGAATAAACACTGCAAAATGTCACATCATGCTGATGCTGATCTGTTTCTTGTTGCTGCGTTCATCTGTGACCATCTGCTCATGTTCGTGCTGCTGTTTATAATGATGTTTTTCTACTACATTAGGGCTTAGTGTATTACTAGCTGATGTCTCTCTTAGTTAATCCTAGATGTTATTATTGTTTTTCTCTTGCATTTGTTGTTGGATGTAACTGGGACCCTGTGTACATAATCTCGTTTTCAACACATGTACTACATGCGGTGCAAATGACAATAAATTCTCTCTGACTCTGACTCTCTGACTCTAATGAATTACGAAATCTTTTTAGTTGATAAATGCTACATTTACAGTAGTGCAAACAATTTATTTAAAAAAAAATTGCTATTTAGACTACAGGTGACCCCCTAGTTACATCCGAGTTAGGGAGATAAGAACTGTTCGCAGCTCGATTCTGCCGTAGCTAGGGAGTGAAAATAGCGTCCAGTTCGTAGGTCCTTATTCCGTTCGTAGGTCGTGGAAATACCGCTAACGGAGCGCGCGCACACATTTAAGCATGTACAGTAGTGTACTGTAATGTTAAACATTGCTATTCACATTTACAGAATAAATAAAAATATATTTTCTTACTTTGAGATGGTCAAAGCCGACATCTTAGGTTGCCATGCGTTGCCATGATTGTTGTCGGGCCGAGCAGCGCGGCAGCCGCCGAGTGAACCACAGCAGTTGCTCAAGGCCTGTGTTAGCTAGCTGGCTAGCTTCTGCTAGCCAGGCCATGGGCTGGTGTTGGAGCGGCGGTGCGGCGCAATCGGCGATCAATCTGCAGCTGCTGCTCCAGCCTGAGACGTCCACAGAGCTCACAGAGCGATTCCAGCTAGTAATTAATCCATATGATGCGATCCTGGTCACCAGTCTTCAAAGTCCGGCTCCCGGCAGCTAACCTAAAATGGCGTCCGGTGTTCTACATTAATTTGTGACCGGAGACCCCCGTGACTGAACCTAAAATGGCGTCCGGTGTTCTACATTAATTTGTGACCGTGTAAACTGAAGACCTACTTCCTGCTGCCCAAGATTGCTCAAAAATGATCAGAAATGATCATTTTTATCATAATTATTATTTATAAAGCCTTTAAAACAACCACAGCTGCAACAAAGTGATGTACACATGAAATTAAGAACATTTAAAAAAAAAAAAAAAAAAAAATTTAATACAGTAATTTCATATTTTTATTAAATATGATACGTTCGTAGGTCCCGTTGTTCGTAGGTCGATGGAGTCGTAAGTAGGGGGTTTGCTATATATGGACAGAAAGAAAACCATTAAACATTTCTTCACTTGACAGTAGAGGAACGATAAGATGAAACTAACATATTGCACGTCACCTTACATGTGCAAATGATTTGTCTGCACTCAGATTATGTGATGGAGATGACTTTCAGCTGCTATACATCACATCGTAGCTCTGTATCTGTAATATCAACTTAATTATAATAATGTTTCAGTTCTGTTTTTCTGTCTAGTGGTTTGTAGAAATTTTGCTAACAGATAGATGAACAAACACACACACTCAGGCTATTACATAACGTGTGATAATCAGCAGTGCCACTTAGTTAATAATAAGTTCTTTAGATTTCTTGAAAGGATAATGGAAGTCTTGGATTTAAATGAGAAAACTTTTGTTTTGGCAGCGTTCTCAGTCGTTCGTTGGTGTGAGTGTTTGAATGTCCAGTTGTTTGTCTCTGTGTTGACTTCATGATGGACTGAGGATCTGGCCCGGGTCTATCCCACCACTTGCCCAAGATTGCATTGAAAAAAAATGGTGCAGTACCACTTTTGGCCGCTAGGGGCACATGCAGTACCAGTTTCGGCCGCTAGGGTCCACCGACCGTTCCCAGCTCATGTGTCCGAAGGAAGCCTCCTCTAGTCAGACTCACTCTGTCGCAGCACGGCCTCCTGCTCTCTGGAGCTCTGAACTACTGTTACCTCAGTATTTCACTGTTAGCAATGCAAAATAGCTCAAGAACCACCGGACAGATTTTCATGAAACTTACAGAAAGTAATCACAGGATGGACATTTACAACCTATTAGCTGTAGCTAAAATTCAATTTATTTACAATTTATTTTCACAGCGCGCGTGACCGCTTGGAAGACCGTCAAAGCGAAACAATTTAAATCCAGTTGATTTGAACATTACTGTACGTTCATTTTTAAAGGAAAAGTTAAGCTCAGAAACACTTTTACTATAATGTCAGCTAACAAATATATATTTTTTTAGGGGTTTATCTTGCTAAATTTTAAAGAGATGCAGGTCTGTTCGCTGCACTGCATGTCTGTTGCTACGCGTGCTCGTTTTTTTGAGACGCTGTAGCGAAACTAATTTTTAAATCCAGCTCATTTCACAATTACGTTAATTTATTAAGGAAAAGTTCAGCTAAGACACATCTTTGCTATAATTTTCAGCAAACAAATAATTGTTTTTAAGTGTTAATCTTGTTAAAGTCCTTCCTGCCTGCTCCTGTGGCCGCCATTTGGCTGCCGATCCATTTTGGGCAAAACACCAGCCCACATTTCCGGGTTGTCAGCGGTGATGCGTAAGGTCAGCGGTGGGTGACGCTTTACATCAGCGGTGACGTAGGTGCGACTTATAGGGCAAAGCAACATATTTATGGATTTTTCCAATTTATTGGACATAATTGGACAATGCGACTTATTGGGCGGTGCGACTTATAGGACGGAAAATACGGTACTTCTCTTTTCCTTAAAAGAAGTGTTTAGAAAATTAGTATGTTGCCGTCTGGATCTTTAGAGGTATAGTAGTTTCTGACAAGTATGAAAAATCCATACCCAGCCCTTTTGTTTTTCATTTGTGAGAACTGGGGGATGGAGGTGAGTTTAGTCAAGGTGGTGACAAATGGGGACTGGAGGGGGAACATGAGTTAGGGTGGGAGAGATAGAGGAATGCTACATCCTGGGGTGCAAATATGCTGAGCATGCCCATCAACTTGACTGTTTCACTGTTTGTGATGCTGTAGGTCTCCCCCACACCAAAGGAAAAAAATCCACAGTCTTTCTTAGGGGTGCACATGTGTGTAAGTGTATGATTGAGCAAGTTACTACACTCATTTTACGTTAAGCTACAGGTGTGAAAATTGGGTGCAAGACTTATGTGTGATAAATTACAAACATGTGGGCTGATGGGAACCACTGCACCGTTTCCTCTAACCATCTTTTTCTTCTTCACACATTTATTCCACACCATGAATGAAGTTAAGGCAGTGAAACATTTGAAATGGTCACATTTTTTCTTTCTTTCAGTGAGTGATAATGTTTTTGCTCATGTATGTGTTGTTTGTCAGCAAAATATTTCATGACCCGTGGGACAGATTGTAACCAAACTCTCGGAGTCATTGTTTGTACATCTAATTAAATTTACAGTCAATACAAATCAAAATGGCTAACACTGAAATGGCTTTTACTCAGATAATTTTAAAATAGATTGACCTAAAGTTTGGTCCGCTACCAGCTGAGTGTCATCCCCAACATAGTCCAAGCAGCCATGGTCACCATAGCAACCTCTCTAAAACAAAAATGACTGGAATCATTCATTCATTCAACCTTTATTTCATCAGGTTAATCTCATTGAGCCTCGAGGACTCATTTACAAGAGAGACCTGGCTACAAACTAAAGAATGATGACAACAGCAACAGTAGAATTTCCTTGAACAATCATTCACTTTACAGATATTGAGCTAAAATTTGACATGGTAGTAGCTGAGAGTCATTACCATCACATGCATTTAGAGATTGCTCATAAGTTCACTACTGTTGTTTACAAATATTCACCAAACAGCTTTAAAATGTGTCATTTCTCAACATAAACGTCTTAGTATAGACACAAACAGCGGACAATCTGCATTTCTTCAACAACTGTTTTTTTTTTTATAGGTCGACACCACCAAACAAATCCTTTCACACAGGTCGTACTTTGTAGAAATATTCATGTTAGAAATGTTTTCACCAAGCTCCTTTTGTTTGCATGAAGTTTGTCTGCTTTTGGAATCTGTTCTCAGGCAGTCTCTGACAGAAGGTTCAAAAACCGACTGAATCTTGCAAACGACTTCAGGACACTCGAACTAACCATTACCAAATGTGACGTGCTTCACCTCTGGACTCTCAGGAGTAAAAGCTTTGGAATGATTTATAACTATTCTTGTAGTTTAACAATGAAAGAATGATAGTTTTTGGCACAGAATTTGGCAAAATAAATCATTTCTATCTGTAAAATACCCTACAAATATCCACATTTTATTTATTTATTTATTTATTATGAACTTGATTTACAAAATTTAAATGGTTGCCATAATAGAAAATTGACTTTATTAACTCTTCTGTCAACACACGTTTTAAAATTATTTGTTTAGAGCAATAGTTTCATCAGGGAACAAGTTGCTTCGAACTGGTCACAACATCCAAGAACTTTCAGAAGAACCTTCAAGTTTTTCTCTGAAAGAATAAATAAATAAAGATGATTCAGAGGAGGAGCTGGCAACAAAGCTCAACCACATGCTCGTCAGGTGTTTGCAGAGCGCTAAAAAGTCCATTCTCATCAGTCACGCTCAAACTACGGAGGTGTTTCCACACATGAATGCCATAAAGTCGTTTTGCACCTGCCTTGACCAACCCTTGTGCCAGAAGAAAATCTCAAGACTTAGATCCATTACTTTTAAACTCATCAATTCTATATGAATTAAAGTTGAGTTGCTTTTAGATCATGTAAAAAAAAAAATACAGTTTGGGATGTTTTACACATTAGACTGTGTGAATGTGCTGCAAATCACCCATTTTAAACCACTTGAAAGCGATGTGGTAAATGTCTTAAATGAACTGTTTTTGTTCCTTCACTGGAACAAAAGTTAATACGGACTATAGCGTTGTATTCTTAGAATATACTGTGTGAGCGTTCACTACGTGGAAATATTCTATTGTTTTCAAATCTCAACTGAAGTGTAAAAACTTTATGGGAACTCAACCCAAAATAAATAGGCAATGCTGTTAGTTTACCACCACATCAAGGTCTCTGCTTTTTCCTAAGCTCACCAGGCTTTCCACAACCGTTCCTTTCTCTTAAAGAATAAAAGGTTTACCGGTAATAAGAGTCCATGAGTGGGACAGAAAGTATTACCCCAAAATTACCGTAAACACCGGAGGAAAATACGCTCCGGTGTTTAATACGCTTTGTCCAATTATTAACAATAAACAAGAAAAAAACGTACACAATACGCCTCAGTGTTTAATACGCGTCATCACCACGCGACGCGTCAGCGCCTCATTTACCCTAATCAAGATGGCGGCGACAGAAGCAAGCGAGTACGAAGATCTTCACAAGGAAACACGGTAAAACAATTATTTCTTTGCGAGAAAAAATATATTTCTTAGCTGACTTCATAGCAGACGTGCTTCTGAGCTTAACGAAATGTTCAAATCAGCTGGATTAAAAAAAAAAGTTTGTCGAATTTTAGGCAGGCGCCAGTGTAGTGGTTATAAAATTGTTAAAAAAACAACAAAAAAACATTAAGTAAAATACTATTGTTTTGTATTATTTTGTATTTGTATGTAGTTCATGGTATTATTTGGGAAATGTAAAGGGATCAAACACACCATAATCCATTCTTCAGTTGAAGAGAAATTCATGGGAATAAGATGCATTGTGATTGCTGCTCTAAATATCTGTGACCAATTTTTCTGGTCTTGCAGTTCAAAGGTCACAGAATGATGCAGTAGCAGAATACATCTTAAATATATTTTCTTTAATGTTACTTTTCTGAATATGATTGTTTATAGACTTTAGAGAGTGATACAATTTCAAAGTTTATGTCTTGAGAGTTTTACTTCCTGATCGTGTTTCGATTAGTTATGTCTAAACTAACACAGGTGAAATGTGTTGCTCCTGCTCGCCCATTAACAACACTGGACGTGACAGAAGTGACTGTGTCTGTGTTTGTTTCACATTTCCCCTTTTCAGGGGTATACCATTTTGGAGGCACTGCTGGGAGCAGATGAGGCGAGATTTGACTTCTGCTGGGACTAGACGTTTCCATCCCTCATTCAGCTCCTTTTTAACTCACCCAGGCAGATGACATCTAGTGGATAACTTTGGTGGCTGTCCGAGTGTCTACAACCAAGGGCATAAGCAATCCGAGGTCAACCTAAGGTTCCAGGAGCTCTGCAACTAAGGTTTAGGATGCCAACTACTGCTACAACAGAACTCTAAGTCACCACTGCAAAAAAAAGAAGAAGATGGAGTCAGCTGAGGTTGAAATATTACAGCTGGAAATAATAGGACTTTTGTGTTCACTGCCTGTAGACAGCCTAAAAGAACTGTGTGATTTCCTCACCATTGCTGGATTACAATTTGAGCATGTAACAGGAAAGAACAGAGCATCGCTCATCTTAATGATAAGTAATCATCTGCAGCGTGAAGAGTTACAAAAATTGGAGGATATGGGAATGGCAGAACTTCTTTGTTTTAAAGACAAGATAACTGAGCTCCAGGCTGAGACCATAGCTGACCAAATAAAAAGTACTAATGAGGAGAAAAAACATAAAGTTCAGGTCACTGTAACCGCCCCCAGAATGGCAGCTTCAGGTTCAGCTCTGAGTCATACCCCTCCCCTGTGGCAAAAGGAATTCAAAATATCCGGACAAATTGGAGAACCGGGACAAAAAGATCGCCTCACATTTTCCAGCCTAGCACGGCAAATTGAACATGGCCTCTTCAAAGGCTTTCCAGAGACTGAGATTGTTGATGCTGTCATAAGAGCCATTGTCCCGGGGATGCAGTTGCGTAGTTATTTAGAAGGGAAATGTGACCTCACACTGCCCACCCTGAGAAGAATCCTTCGCTGCCATTATCAAGAGAAGAGTGCAACAGAATTATATAAACAGCTGTCATCAGAAGTACAAGGCATTAAAGAGACTCCTCAGAGTTTTCTTATCCGCACTCTAGACCTAAGACAGAAGATTTTGTTTGCCTCACAAGAGTCCGGATCAGGCTTACAATATGATCCAGTGCTAGTGCAGAACATGTTCCTCCACTCAGTCATGACCGGCTTGCAGAACGATAACATAAAACGTGATCTCCAGCCATCCCTGGAGCAAGTTGGTGTTTCTGATGAACTTTTGTTTGAGAAACTAAATATTGCATGCGCCTATGAAAGTGAGAGGCAAGACAAGAAAAAAATAAACACATCACAACGGTCTATAACCATTCACTCTGCTCAGTCTGACCACACCACTATTGAGAGGAAAGAGAAAATAAGCCAGCCAAGTCACAGTAAGAGTCAAACAGATATTCTCTCAGAACTGCATGAGATGAAGACTAACATGACTCTTTTAAAAGACCTTAAAGCTGAAGTGTCTTCTATTAAAGAGTCCATGCAACAGCCCTCTTATCTACAGAGGCAGCACCCAAACCCAGTTTCGGGACAAGACTGTATACCACCTCAGTCAGCATCAGCCTACCACGACTCATCACTGACATGCAATGCAGCAGTACATCATGGTCATCCTCCAACACAGTGCAGCTACTTGCAACCCCCTTCAGCATATCACAACTATTCACTACACCATTCAACACAGCATGGTTATCCTCCAACCAACCAGAGGTATGGAAATCAACGCTCCCTCTCCACAGCTCCACCATGGCCCAGGAGGAGGTGCTACGCCTGCCAGCAGGAAAATTTGGAAAACTGCATTCACTGTTTTAGGTGTGGCAGCAGCGAACACTTTTCAGCTGGTTGCAGGATGAGGAGATCTGGCCAATTTAGAGGGACTGCTTTAAACGAGCAAGGGTTACCCCAGCGGGGCAGGGAGTAACCAGTTCATCATCAGTGCCCCAACTCTGTGCACACTGTGGGGTCAGTGGGATAAAGGTGAGACTAAGACAATGCTCATCATGTAAAAATGTATTATATTGTTCTGAGGGATGTCAACATGAACACTGGGTTATTCATAGGAATCAGTGTTCACCATCCTCATGTAGCACAGTACAAGCAACACCACGAAAGAGAAAACAAGTTAAATTTGCCCCACTAGTTGGAAAAAAATACCTAATTGACTGCCATCTTCAAGGTCAGCAAATTGAGGCGTTGTGGGACTCTGGCTCACAAGTGACTATAGTAAGTGAACAATGGAAAGCAGAACATCTGCCACATGTGACTTTGAAAAACATTTCTGAAATCATTGAAAACAATGACACTTTAAATATCATTGCAGCTAATGGCGAGGACATGCCGTATGTAGGTTGGATAGAGGTCACCTTTAAATTAGTTGCAGATGCAGTCTCAACAACATAAGTAGTTGTCCCCACCCTAGTAATCAAAGGTAACGGTCTTGCTCGGCCTATTATCGGTTCAAATGTTATTGGACTTATAGTGGATACTGAGCTACAACAAAACAAAGATATTAATAAACAGCAATTAATCAGAGTTATCCAAGCAGCTTTTTCTGACCTTGAAATGGATGATGCTGAAGTGGTTGTGGCTAGAGTTGTTGCTGAAAAACGATTCATGGAGTATAGTGTCAAAACTACCAGAGGACAAGTGCATGTCCCAAAACGCACATCAGTAACAGTAGAGTGCCGTGTTTCAACACCCCCTTTGCAGGAGGAGACAACTCTGATCTTTGAACCTACTATAAATCCACAGTGGCCAGAGGGCCTAGAGTTGACTGACACTCTGATGAAACTGGGAAAAGGTGCAAAACCATTCATAGTTGTGGATGTACAAAACCCAACAGATCATGACATAGTACTCCCTGGGAGGACTATTATTGGAACAGCACAGACAGTTCAAGCAGTTTACCCAGCAACCATCTTTAAATGGCCTTGCTCCACACCCCCAGTAACAGTAACCAATGTGGAGGTAAGAAAGGAACAAACCCCTGATTGGGATTGGGATCCCCCAGTTGATCTGGATCATCTTAGTCCCCCTGAAAAAGAAGTGGTTAAACAGATGCTAAACGAGGAATCAGGCTCCTTTTCCTGTTCCGATGATGATATTGGCTATATTGAGAACCTGCGATTGTCCATCTCATTAAAAGACACTGAACCTGTGGCTAAAACATATCTCTCTGTTCCAAAACCATTGTATCAAGAAATGAAGAGCTATCTGCATGATCTTATCACACAAGGTTGGGTGCGCAAATCTAATTCCCCCTATGCCTCCCCAGTTGTGTGTGTTCGGAAAAAAGATGGAAGCTTACGCCTTTGTATAGATTACCGTGAGTTAAACCGCAAGACTGTACCAGATCGCCAGCCCATTCCCAGGGTTCAGGACATAATGGATGGCTTGGGAGGCAACTCATGGTTTTCACTGTTGGATCAAGGTAAAGCTTACCATCAGGGGGTCATGGCAGAACAGAGTCAGCCACTTACTGCTTTTGTAACCCCCTGGGGTTTATATGAATGGATTCGAATACCATTTGGTTTAATGAATGCACCTGCTGCCTTCCAGCGGTGCATGGAAGAATGCCTGCAGGGGCTTAGGGATGAAATTTGTATTCCATACCTTGATGACATCCTTGTCTTCAGTAAGTCATTTGAAAACCATGTTGAACATGTCAGGACTGTGCTAAGACGATTGAGAGCGCATGGCATAAAGTTGAAGCCAGCTAAATGTGAATGTTTCGACGAGAGGTTCGCTATCTTGGGCGGCTCATTTCATCAGAGGGCAGAAAAATTGACCCTGTGGATACTATAGCTGTTAGAGCTCTAAAAGATAAGCGACCAGCCACCGTGGGAGAACTAAGAGCCATTATGGGCCTTTTGGGTTATTATCGTCAATATATCCAAAGTTTTTCTCAAATTGCTGCTCCTCTTTAGCCTGGTTAAAACCACACCCTGTCCTTCACTTCGCTTCAGACTAGGGTCTGGGACCTCTCCATTTTAAAACGATTCTTGCTGGAGGCGTGGGCTCTGCTGAGGAACAAAACCATTGGATATTTTGAACAGGAAAAGCATTCTGCTCCCTCCCCTCAGAGCCATATATGGCTGCTCCCCGTGCTCTGGTGAACTTGACAACTGCTCCGCCTCCTGCAGCTTTTCTCTTGCTGCCGGCTGCCGCGCTGGAAATTCTGTGTTTATATGTTAATAAAACGTTTTAATAAAATACAATAAAACCATGGATCGCTGGTCCAGCTCACCAGAAGACCAGAACATCTGATGGGACTCGGTCAGCAACGTAAAACCCGAGTTTAATTCTCGTGACAGCCATTTCCTTGTTCATTTCAGCGGAGGGAGAGAAGGAGGAGGGCGCGAGCGATCACTTGACTTTTGGCCCAAAAAACAAAAGAAAACTCCAGATAAGGGATTAAGAAGGGGAAATTGGGCAAGACACTTAACCCCGAGTTGTCCCCGGTAGGTCTGGATGGCGCCTTGCAAGGCAGGCTACCACTACCGGTATGAATGTGTGAATGAATGGGTGGATGGCTGGTATTGTAAAGCGCTTTGGGGCTCCTCACAGGGGGCTGGAAAGCGCTATATAAATAAACTCCATTTACCATTTACCAAATTAATAAATTTGTGTCACATATAAAACAGTTCTGCATCGCTTTGCATCGCTTTGAATGAGAACATGCCGGTGCTCGCTGACTGCGCGCTGGCAGAGCCCTTTTATAGGGCTCTGCGCGCTGGGACAGGTGGGGGCGTGGGTTAGGGTCCAAAACTCCGTCCCTTCTGTTCTCTGATTGGTCCGAACAAAAATCTACCGGAGAAATGGTTGTTAATGAGAGAAGTCCCAGACTGTGCAGTGAAGGGAAATGAGAATTGAGCGGAGCTGTGCAGGAAGGCGAGGGCCAGGCTAGCTCCTCTTTATGACCTCATGAAAGCTCCCGCAGATTCAAAACAAAGAGACAAACATGTTGCGAGAAAGAGACAGAATAAACGAAAACAAACTGGGGCCCCCTCCAACCTTCCCATTGTGTGGACAGAAAAACATCAGCGTGTGCTGGAGGAACTGTTAAGACCACTTGGTAGAGCCACCAATTCTTGCCTTTCCTGATTTTAGTAAGCCGTTTGCCCTATACACAGATGCTTCCAACCTGGGCCTGGNGCTGGTATTGTAAAGCGCTTTGGGGCTCCTCACAGGGGGCTGGAAAGCGCTATATAAATAAGCTCCATTTACCATTACCATATAAATTGATCTAGTCTGTTTACAAATAGTTTTTCAAGAATTTTTGAAAACTGTGGTAACAAGGATATAGGTCTATAATTGTTGAATACACATTTATCACCATTTTTAAAAAGAGGAACGACCTTAGCTACTTTCATATTATCTGGAAAAATTCCTGTTGAAAATGATAAGTTACATATGTATGTGAACGGCTCAATAACATGGCTCATTATGTCCTTTACAAACATCATATCCATGTCCACCCAGTCTTTCGATCTCTTGTCTGTAAGATGTTTTACTACATTCATTATTTCCTCTTTGTTAGTTCCATTTAGAAAAATACTATTTGCACAACCTGTAATTGAGTGGATCACATTTTTATCTACTTTTGGTATTTTAGCTGCAAGGCTTGATCCAACATTCACAAAATATTGATTAAATCCATTTACAATTTCATTTTCATCATGAATTTCATCGTTGTCTTTTACAAAATATTTTGAAATACCAGTTTTTGCTTTATGATTCTTCAGGACACTATTCATTACTCGCCATGTTGCTTTCATATCACCATTACTTTTATCTAATAATTTACTATAATATTCTTTCTTATGTTTCCTTATAATCCCTACTAATTTATTTTTATACTTTTTATATTTTTCTTCAGCGCTCTGACTTCGCAATTTCAAGAAACATGAATACAAATAATTCTTTTTTTTACAAGCATTTCTCAACCCTTTTGTCATCCATGGTTGATCAACCGTATTTCTCTTTGTGTAATTTGTTTGCACACAATTCTTTTCATACAGAGCTTCCAGGATATTCATAAACTCATCATATGCTCTGTTCGCATCATCAACATACACTTCATTCCAGTCTTGTTTATCTAGATCCTCTTTCAATTTTTCCAAAACTTTTTTTGACATGTTTATGATCTTTTTCTTCATTGTAACTGCTTTTGTGATGCTTTGATCATTTTTATAGATTGTGAAAACTGGTAAATGATCACTTAAGTCGGTCGTTAAGATACCACCTATCACGTCCCCATTTGTTATATTTGTGAAAATATTATCAATTATTGTGGCACTATGAGTTGTAATTCTTGTTGGCTTTGATATCAATGGATACATATTTAAACTGTACATTGAGTTTATAAATGTGCTTATGTTATTTGAATCTGTTTTATTTCCCATATCAATGTTAAAGTCTCCACACAAAAAAACATTTTTATTAAAACTCTTCTCCATTAGCTCCAAGATTTTATCTGTGAATATTTCTATATTTGCTCCTGGTGATCTATATACACAACTTATTATTATGTTTTTATCGTTTTTGTTTATTATTTCTGTTGTTATCATTTCCATAATATAATAGATGCGACTTATACGGCGAAGTGGCGTATTTATGTTTTTTCCACTTTATTAGACATATTTGAACTGATGTGACGTGTACGGTGGCAAGTACGGTATTCATGAGAACATTTTGTGACTTGAAGGCAGTTTAAGTTTAGACCTGATGCCTCTCACATTCAGTTTTTGTGTGATTTTGTGAACATTTCTATTATTTATTCATTTACCATGTATTTATATTTGCTCTTTAGCCTGTTGCTTACTCTGTCAAGCTCTCCTGTATATGAGTGAAACTGTTACGTTGTAAATATCAGTACTGTATTTTGAGTGTGCAAACTTGTTTCATCCCTTTAATTGTTGTGAACATTTATCCTGAATGTTTGGACTGTTTGGTCTTTCTCTTCTTTATTTATTTCTGTTTTGCCTTGATTACTTGTAAAAATGGTTAAATAATGACTTTATTACATTATATGTATTTTTAAATTACATTTATTATAGAGTAGGTTCATGAATCATGATGTATTTGTCACAGGCTGTGGTGGGTCAGGAGGAGTGTGCGGAGGCTTTACTCCAGAGAGGGGTCAGCGTGTGCATAAAGGACATCCGGGGCCGCACCCCGCTGCACCTGGCGTCAGCTTGTGGTCATGTGGGTGTTCTCGGTACCCTCCTGCAAAATGCCAGCTCCTCTCTCGCTCACACACACCTGGCAGACAACCACGGCTACACACCGCTGCACTGGGCCTGCTACAACGGTACTGGAACACGTCACGACACCACCAGCACCGTTTGCTCCGTATGAAGCTGAAACTGTGCAAACGTTCTTCATCCGTCCTTTTAGGTTACGATGCATGTGTGGAGGTGCTGTTGGATCACGAGGTGTTCAGGACCGTTAAAGGCAACACGTTCAGCCCACTGCACTGCGCCGTGTAAGACATCAGCTCTTTGTACTCATCAATGATGATGAATGGCTGGATATGTGACAAGTCTTTGTGTTTCAGTATGAACGATAACGAGGGGGTGGCTGAGATGTTGATCGACTCTTTGGGTGAAAGTATTGTCAACACCGCTGACTCCAAAGGAAGGTTAGAGATGGCGGATGTTTTTCATCCAAACTGTTCCATGTAATTCTGCTCATTTCAGAATGCTTCTTGTTGCAGGACCCCCCTTCACGCTGCAGCCTTCTCTGACCACGTGGAGTGCGTTTCCCTTCTTCTGAGCCACAGGGCTCAGGCAAACGTTATCGACACGCAGACGCACATGACCCCACTGATGATGGCAGCTCTTAACGGGCAGACGAACGCTGTGGGTGAGTGTGTACAGACACGCAGAGGATGAACTCAAACTGTTCCCTCTGGAGCCGCCTCGTGTGTCATTAGTTTGAGTCGTGTGTTACAGAAGTGCTGGTGAGCAGCGGTAAAGCAGACCTGTCTCTGCAGGACACAAACAAGAACACCGCTCTGCATCTAGCCTGTAGTAAGGTAACAACCAGTGATTTATACAAAAACAAGTTCTTTGTGTTTACTTTTTATTGAACTCAAAACATACACCAGGTTGGATTTTCTGCATTTTTGTGGTACAAATGTTCAGACCGTGAGAGAAGCACCATGAGCAGAACACTGATGGTGTGAAGTGCTGTAAACCTGTGCAGTGGCTTGGCAATCAGTAACCTGTTGTGCAGTAAATATACTAACCCACACATCTGCTCTTTATTTAAAATGTCCCAGTAGTTGTGTAGTTTTTTTCCTGCACATCTGAGGTGTAGCAACAGATGCAGGAAGACACAGCTGGTTTAACTTTTCTCCACTCCCTAAAAATGTTGGTAAAAAATGCACAAGCTGGCATGGCTACATGTTAGCGTTGCATTCAGGCCCAAAACCCCCAAGATCGCTTCCTGGCAGTACAGTCCCATCTGAAGCTTAACTGAACTTAGAGCAGGATAATAATTCGATATCGATATATATCAATATATAATTTTATTTGATAATGGTGATATGAGTTCTAAGCACATTTTCGATATTTCAATATACATTACATAACACTATGATTACAGCATTTCACTGACACACTTCTTTTTCTGTTCATGCTGAAGCGGCCGCTTCAGTTTCAGCCTACGGTAAACAGAAGAAGTCATGACACAACTACATGAGTGCGTGGTGACGTACACCACAGCTCCAAGGAGTCAGTGCTAGCAGGCTAGCATCTCCAACGTGCGTTAAGTTTTTTCTTCAATGTGAATGGTAAATGGACTGTACTTAAATATCACCTTTCTATCTTATGAAGACACTCAAACTCTTCACAACAATCTGTGTCTCATTTATTCATTCATACAGCACTGTACTGTACTAGATCTCTACAAAGCTAATTGAACAAATCATTCTAAAGAGACTAATCAGAGCTTTATCACATTCATACACTGATGGGACACACACTGGAGACAATGAGGGGTTCAGTGTCTTGCCCAGGGACAATTTGACATGTAACTGCTGGTGGAATTGAACCCTCAACTCTTGCATTGGAGGGCGACTGCTCTAACCACTCATCTACAGCTGCCCCTGATGAGTGCACGTGACCGTCAGAATGTGACTGAACAATGTTTCACAAGTGAAGAGAAAGCAGATGAGAGAGGAAAGAGTCATTTGATGGTGTGGAAGTGGTTCAGCTGTCTAATAAACCAGGTCTGTCTTGTAAATGAGTCTTGGAGGCTCAATGGGATGAACCTGCCTAAATAAAGGTTGAATGAAAAAAGAAGTGATAAACTGCAGGTTTGTGCTAAATGTGACGGAGAGTGTTTCTAACCAGTGGTGAGAACAACTCTAACTGGTTCCACTTGATGGAGTCTGCTGAGAGTCAGAAGATGAAGCTCAATAAAAGTTTGAGTCAACATGTCCCTGAACACCCCCCAGCTGTATCAAAAGAGAAACATGCATGTGTGAGAGTTTTAGTTTAAAGTCAAAACTATTAATATTGACATAGTTGAGTTTTATGTTTATTTTATAGATTCCAAATTTATTTGAAGGCTAAATACAAATAAAAGGTGAACATTAATTTATTTGTACTTTTCTGAGGCTTTTATATTGTTTATATCAATATTGAATTATATCGTTATCGACCGAAATTAAGAAATATATTGTGATAAAAGTTTTGACCATATCGTCCAGCCCTAACTGAACTTTATTTGACCTCTTTCAAGGCCGGTCAGCTCACGGTGAAATGGCCGCGTGCGGTTAGTGAATGTATGGCAAGCCATGTTGCTATATACCGTATTTTCTGGAATATAGGTCGCACTTGAATATAGGTCGCACCTATGTCAAAATGTGGACCGTGTTTAGCTCTGCTGCAAATGTCTCTTCCACAGGAGCGCACAGCAAGGCTTTTAAGAAGATTAACACTTAAAAACAATTATTGTTTGATAAAAATGATATTATAAATGAATAATTTTAGCAGGATAAACACCTAAAAATATATATTTGTTAGCTGACATTATTGTAAGAGTGTGTCTCAGTTTAATTTTTGTTAATAAATGATTACAAATCAGCTTATTTTATAAAAAGCCATAAATAGGTCGCACCTGAATATAGGTCGCAGGGCATGCAAAAATGATAAAAAGCCGCGACTTATATGCCGGAAAATATGGTTGCCAAGCCATGTTGCCATATAATTGGATTGTCTGGCAAGCCATGTTGCCATATAATTGGATCTTCACCCACAAGCATCTGCTGATGTAATCAAAAGCCCGACACCGACCCGGCCCGCCCATCCAGCTCATCCTCGGGCCGGGCTTCGGGCCCGTGTTAGAAATGACAGCTGTACTACATGTGCATGTAAATAATGTTCGCGTCATGCAGAGATGGGAGAGGGAGCTGAACGAAGCTGCTTCTCTCCTTTCAGGGTCATGAAACGAGTGCCTTGTTGATTCTGGAGAAAATCAGCGACAAGAACCTCATCAACTGCACCAACACTGCGCTCCAGACGTATGTCGTCCAACATAGAAGCACACACCAGTTCTCTGACTGGACACATCTTGTAACTGTGTACCCCCC
>JBBPBX010016337.1:37836-48275 GCA_038048925.1 Garcialebias charrua
CATCTTGAGATATAATTCCAATATTATTTCTAAAATCAGACACTTAGACAACCAAATTATTTACAATTTTTTAAAATACATTTCAGTTGGTGTACTGGCAGATTCCTTTTTATTATAAGCAAAAACACACTGGTATAAGAATAGTTGAACTTTTTATTTAAAAAAGTAAGCAACATAATTGTAAATGTGATATGACATCTAACATAATTTTTTTTTGTTTTCATCTTAGGTCCATCTCCGTCCTCTGCAGATCTAAGTCTAGCAACCCCATGTGCCCACTGTCTCATCTGTGTCTGCAACTGCAGATGATCTACCTGGTAAGTTAACAGCAAATCATCTTCTATAATTCCTCTTTGTGCTCCAGATCATTTTCAGATTAACAGTTATGTACATCGCAAACATTGTCTGCCCTTTTATATTATTAATCATCATCTTTCTTTTGTCTCTTACCCCGGCTTTACACTGCACGCGGCTCCGCCCCGCTCCGGTCCGCAGGTCGCAGCTGAGCGAGTCCAAAGCCCACTGCCTCCGCTCCACTCAGGTCCGCCTGGATGCGCCGCTCCGAGACACGTGCGAGATCGCGCGATAAATCAAGTGAAGTCAGAACAAAACAATTCATTCGGTGGAAGAAGGAGAACAACTGTAGAGAGACTGCTGCCTTGATCTTCTCTCGTAAATAAGCTACATGGTTTGAGCAACAGGAAGTGATGTTTACATTTCAGAATAAAATACGTTTTTATTTATTTATTTCTTGTATTGCGTTTGTAGGCGTAGTCATAGTCATAAATATAATAGTTTAGTCATAGAATAGTCATAAATGATAGTTTGACAGCATTTTTGTACAAATAAATCCGTATAGAGCTAGGATTAGTCCGCCCGTGGTGATTTTATTTTGTAAATACGGAAGTTGTGCTCGTTCCTTTTCCTGTTGGTGCGACGTAATCTTCAAAAGTTGACTCCGGCACAGCTCCGTCATCCGGCAGAAATAGAAAATTTTCTAATTTTGACGGACTGCCGTCCGCTCTCCGCAGCTCGCCGCCGCCGTGTGGAGCCAGTGTAAATTCTGTCATTGATTATAATGGGTGCGTATTTGCTGCGGAGGTCGGACCGGAGCGGGGCGGAGCCGTAACGCATGTGGTGTAATTCCGGGGTAAGGATGGTGCGCGCGCCAATAGCACTGTTTTGTACCTCGGTGCAAATATCCCAATAAAGATATATTCTATTCTATGTGTTGTTGTAGAGTGGAATAACTTCAACATGTCACGATGTGTTGTACAGTGGAATAACTTTAGTTGTGAACTGATGCTGTACAAGCAACATGGCTGCAGTGAGTTGGCTTGTGGTGTCATTTCTCAAACATTTGTGTCCACAGAAGTTGAACGTGAGCTTGTTTGAGTTGCAGCTGAACCTGCCTCTTTACCTCAGTGTTGTTGTGCCTGTGTGGCTCCTCGCAGGGGTTCCAGCTCTCCTGTTGGGGGTCAGGAACAGTTTCCAAGTAGCCATAGATGGATGAACGGGTGAAGTTAAAACCATGAATGCCATCTTCTGGAAACACAAGTATCTGAGCGCCCTGAGTGAGAACAGATGAAACGGGTTCATCAGCTGATCAAAAATCAAACAAATTTTTTTGTCAAATATTCAACCTTTATTTAGACATAATCCCATTGAGCCTCAGGGACTTGCAGCCTGATTCTAACAAAGTGATGACAAAATATAAACTACCGGTACTTTGGTCATCAGGTCACCCCGATGATGTACATCGCCTCATCTTGACATTAATCAAGCAGAATTTGATCTTTACAAGTTTAAAAAGCACAACTTCTGTCCTGAGATAAATTATGACTGACCTAAGGTGAGGTCAGTGAACAAGGCTATTCTGGCAGATCCTGATCACCCACTGAGTGTTGCTTCTGGATGCAGGTATCTGCTGCCCACATGTAGAGCAAACAGACTGAAAAACTCATTCGTCCCTGTAGAGATCAGCTTCACAATGAGCAGAGATGACCTCTGTTCTGTTAATGTCTTCATATTTTGTCTAGATGGATGTTTTGCTACTGTGAAACAAATTGCCCCTTGGGGATAACAGATTATTGAACATACATCATGTCGGTGAAGATTCTCAGTCGTCCAGGACATGATAAAATCAAAAAAGGCGTTCAATACAGGATCAACAAATAAACAACAAATAAAGTCCAGTTGATCCTGTATTGAACGCCTTTTTTGATACATCATGTCATTTTAAATTGAGTCCAGTCTCCATACTTGCTGCGCAGCCAGGGCGGCCTGCTCCTCGAACACGTCCAGGTTCCTCTGCATGTGTCTCAGGGCGTCCCGGCGGGACAGAGGGACGCCAGGCTCCGGGTTCAGAATCACTTTGTGCTCGTACACGGCGGCCACGTACGAGTCCACGCCTGACTGCAGCTCATCCAGACCATGAGAATGAACAACAAGGAAAATGAGGATGAGTGCTCGCATCTTGTCCGTGGATTGTGCTGCTAAACACTAAAGGGCCACACAAGTCCTGCAAAGCAAAGCTGACTCAGTTTCGGAAGAAGCTCTGCTGCTTGCGAAACAGTAAACAGTGCAGCCCTGTGTGTCATGTTATTTTTACTGGTGGGGGTTGGATACTACAAAGCGCAAAACCAAACTACTTTTATTTTGAAAAGAGCACAAGCGGAAACTTAAACTACGTTACCCGGAAGTACTTTTTCAATGACCTTCAGTTTGGAGCTACTTACAAACCAGGGTGTATTTTCTTCTCAGTAAGGTGTAGTAAGTTTGGCTACATTCTTATTTGAACTCTGCTGACTTTATGCACCGGGTTTAACAAACACTCTGTTGTTGTTGGGTTCTGTTAGCTGTTAGCGCACGCGACTTTTTTTAGTTTTTTTTAACAATGTCGGCAGAGCCAGAGCCTGACCCGTCCAAATTATCTCAGATGTTCAAGAACTGCTGGAGCTGCAGAGTCCTCTCTGGTGGTGGCATGATCGCTGCCGCAACATATGTGCTCTTTCAAGCCCGGAGGCTGGCGCAACGAGCCGGCCCCACCACGGGCACAGTGGTGCAGGTCACGTTCGCAGTCAGTGAGTAGATTAAATACAAACACTCGTTTTAAAGTTTCTCGGTGACTTGAACAATAACAGTTCCACATCTGTGACCGTCAGGTCTGGCTGCTTGGGGAGTTGTTATCATCACCGACCCGGTGGGGAAAATGGAGAAGAAGACATGAACACCTGCAACATGGAGGGATGTGTTCATGTAGCTGAACCTGGCAACACTGCTTAAGACTGCAAACTAAATGTTGCCATGTCTGAAAATCTTGTCTCGCAGACATTGTAGTGTTATGTCTGCTCATGTTTATATCAGCCAGGCCATGCACATGTACAGGTCCGTCACTCTGATGCGTCCCCGGTGGACCTGCACCAACACATTGGTTCCTATCCACATACACTACAGACACGAGTTGTGGCTTCACATTTAAACTGTGCATGTGATTATTTTTAAGCCAGAAAAGTGGTGTGGCAATGTATAGAAGAAGAACCAAGTAATTTTTATGACTGTACGTGCACAATGACAATTAAAAATACAAGACGCAAACCAGATAGAGACCGAAGGACATTATTTCGCGCAAAGCCATATAGACAGGAAAATGGATCATGTGTAAATGTCATAGCATTGGTTAAGTTGTACCAACACTTGTCTATGAAGCAAGCAATGAAAAATGTTGATGTAAATATTTAACGATTGACAAATAAAGGGGAAAAAAAACAAGATGCTGAACTCTGGGTCATTTAGTCAAGAGTTACATTTTTATTAGTGTTATACTGATTTGAGCACAGCTGCTCACAAGGAAAAGTTTAAGCATGATGCCAAGAAAAAAAACCTAGTCTTTTTCTGGTCATATGACATCTTGATTGACTTGTTCTGGGTAAAGAAAAATATGAAAATAGAGTTGAAAGTACATTTAGGCACACTATTAACACAATGTACACAGATATGCACAAATGTCCTGTATCAGAGTCATATATATGTAAATGTACTGAGGTTAAAAAAGCTTTCTGCATGGAGGATTGCAGGAAGTTAAAGGTGGCATCTCCATCACGGGGACAATAGTTTCACCTCCCAGAAAGAGATGTGCCAGTTCACGTCTTCCAGCTCAGCCAATCAGAGTCCACCAGGGCTGCTCAGTGCATTGAGTCACAGCAGTCGAAGGCCAAAGACTGAAACTAACGCGTTCAGCCAGAACTCCCACAGTTGCTACAGTAAGTGCTAATATGCAAGGAATCCATAGATGTTTAAGAAATTTGAAGGGGCACACAGTTTGGGTTCTCTGTCAGCTTTTTTTTTTAAAGATTTTTTTGGACTGAACACAACAGTCTTTAATGGATAAAACTCCACTTATGAGTAAAAAAATCTAAGTTGTGACAGAAAAAAATCCCCAAATTACTGCAAAATCAATAATTCAGAAAGTGAGCATGCATGTGCAAAAAAAAAAAAAAACTGACTTATAAAACAAGTCTATAATGCAACTTTTGCAACAACGGAATGTAAAGTTGTTGGGATAGAAAGACTTCTGCGTGGACACCCATCATGGTTTTTCTTCCTTTGAGAAATAGCTATTTTCAATACACAATCAAAACACGCATGCATAAAGAAATAGAATATATTGCACCAAATTAAAAGTGATTAGGGATATAAACTTGATTTCCTGGTTCAAACATTGAAGGAGAGCTCCCTCTAAGTGTGCATCTCTTGGTCAGTACACACTAACTAGATTTAAGGCTCACGCTGGCAGTGTCACTGAAGACGAACATCTTCATGCTAAACACACGTTTGCAACAAACTCCTACTAGAGCTAAATGCGGAGCAGACCAGAGTACACTCACTGCACCTCCCACAGTCCTCACAGCCTCATTTAGCTCATTAAGTGTCTCCGCCGTCACGTTTAAAGTATCTTAGCGCTGCACGAGTACACAGATGAATGAACAGCATGAGCTTTGGTTGTCACAGGTCAGGGCAGTAGAATTAAAGAGGGCGTGGTCTGCTAGTTAGAGAATGAAACACTGACTCGAGGAGGAAACAGGAAAGAGCAAACCTTTCATCCCACATGTTTTCCAGTCACATGCTGAGGCCTCTTGAACCTGGTGCTTTTCATGTCGTGTGTGAAAACATGTGCCTGTGCAGCTTACATGTTTACAGCATGAGCTGATTGCAGCTGTTTGGCTCTGAGATGGAGGACTGAAGCGATAAGGCAAGGTGTGGGATTATACGGAGTCCTGCAGTTTAAAAACCCTAAGAGCGTTTGTCGTCTGCTCTCAGTCTGGACTACGAAAAAGCAGCATTGGCTGGATAAAGATAAAGCTCAAAACAACAACAAAAAGGAAGGGGGGTAGTGCACAAACTAAAAGAAAAGACTGCCATGTTCAGTCTTGGTGCAAATTATGGGGTTTGTGTTAGAGTCTGTCACAG
This sequence comes from Garcialebias charrua, assembly GCA_038048925.1. NCBI lineage: Eukaryota > Metazoa > Chordata > Actinopteri > Cyprinodontiformes > Rivulidae > Garcialebias > Garcialebias charrua. The sequence continues at coordinate 43,306 of JBBPBX010016337.1, forward strand.
AGCGAGTACGGCTGCTCGTCCTTCGGCTCGTTCTTGGTGAAAATGATCAGCTGAAGTGTTTCCACTGACAGAAGTGTGTGAAAGGAGAGTGTGGGCAGCAGTCACACACACCTCAATGTTCACAACAACCCCAACACTTCCACTTTTAGCTGTCACGTCTCTGCGTGTCCAGTCGGCCCGTGTCCTGATGCCACTGTCCTTTCCTGTCACCTCTTGAGCAAGGAGTCTTTGAGTTTCTGACTGAACTTGTGGATTCGAGGTGAACGGGAGTGCAGCTTGACAAAGAGCTCAGGGAATTTGTACTGAGGGAACATGGTCTCCAAGAAGCCCTCCAAGAACACGTAGACGAGTCGTCGGTTCATGGGTTGGTACTGAAACATGTCAAAGACTCGCAGGATGCCCTTTCTTGTGGTATCTGCTCCAATGATGTGTTTCAGCTCATCTGAAGTAGAAAAAAAAACAAGGAGGATCAGTAGGTTTTAAAATCTCTTAAGGTGGCAGGAAGAAGAATTAGTACAAGAACAGAACAGTATGCAACACTTTCAGCAATGTACAGGTGCTGGTCATCAAATTAGAATATCTTGAAAAAGTTGATTTATTTCAGTAATTCCATTCAAAAAGTGAAACTTGTATATTATATTCATTCATTACACACAGACTGGTATATTTCAAATGTTTATTTCTTTTAATGTTGATGATTATAACCAACAACTAATGAAAACCTCAAATTCAGTATGTCAGAAAATTAGAATATTGTAAAAAGGTTCAATATTGAAGACACCTGGTGCCACACTCTAATCAGCTAATTAACACAAAACACCTGCAAAGTCCTTTAAATGGTCTCAGTCTAGTTCTGTAGGCTACACAGTCATGGAGAAGACTGCTGACTTGACAGTTGTCCAAAAGACGACCAGTGACACCTTGCACAAGGAGGGCAAGACACAAAAGGTCATAGTTAAAGAGGCTGGCTGTTCACAGAGCTCTGTGTCCAAGAACATTAATAGAGAGGTGAAGGGGAGGAAACAATGTGGTAGAAAAAAGTGACAAGCAATAGAGATAACCTCACCCTGGAGAGGATTGTGAAACAAAACCCATTCCAAAATGTGGAGGAGATTCACAAAGAGTGGACTGCAGCTGGAGTCAGTGCTTCAAGAACCACCACGCACAGATGTATGCAAGACATGGGTTTCAACTGTCACATTCCTTGTGTCAAGTCACTCTTGAACAAGAGACAGAGTCAGAAGCATCTTGCCTCGGACTGCTGCTGAGTGGTCAAAGTTATGTTCTCTTATTAAAGTAAATGTTGCATTTTCTTTGGAAATCAAGGTCCCCGAGTCTGGAGGAAGAGAGGAGAGACACAGAATCCATGTTGCTTGAGGTCCAGTGTCAAGTTTCCACAGTCAGAGATGGTTTGGGGGCCATGTCATCTGCTGGTGTTGGTCCACTGTTTTATCTGAGGTCCAAGGTCAATACAGCCATCTAACAGGAAATTTTAGAGCACTTCCTGCAGCTGGCCAACTTTATGGAGATGATATCATCAAAAATGGAGATGCAGATTTCATTTTCCAACAGTACTTGACAACTGCACACAGTGCCAAAGCTGCCAGTACCTTCTTTAAGGACCATAGTATCCCTGTTCTTAATTGACCAGCAAACTCGCCTGATCTTAACCCCATAGAAAATCTATGGAGTATTGTGAAGAGGAAGATGTGATACACCAGACCCAACAGTTCAGAAGAGCTGAAGGTCACTATCAGAGCAACCTGGACTCTCATAACACCTGAGCAGTGACACAGACTGATTGACTCCATGTCACGCTGCATTACTGCTGTAATCCAGACAAAAGGAGACACAACTAAGTATTGATGCTGTACATGGTGCCACACTCTAATCAGCTAATTAACTCAAAACACCTGCAAAGGCCTTTAAATGGTCTCTCAGTCTAGTTCTGCAGGCTCTTGAACCTGGCGCTTTTCATGTTGTGTGTGAAAAAACATGTGCCTGTGCAGCTTACATGTTTACAGCATGAGCTGATTGCAGCTGTTTGGCTCTGAGATGGAGGATGGGCATGGGCAAATGGGCATCTCAGGATCAGCCCTAAACTGGTTCAGATCCTACCTCTCTGACAGGTCTTTTTGTGTGTCCATCAATGATTTTACTTCTGCAGTGGCGGCTCTTAAATGGGGGGTTCCGCAGGGGTCCATCCTGGGTCCTCTCTTGTTCTCCTTATACCTGCTGCCACTCGGTGCTATTTTCCGGAAACACAATATACCCTTCCACTTCTACGCTGATGACTGTCAAATTTACTTCCCCCTAAGACAAAATGGTACAGGCTCTATTCAACCTCTGCTCGACTGCCTGGCTGACATCAGGGACTGGATGGCTTTAAATTTCTTAAGCTTCAACGATAAGAAGTCGGAAGCCATATTGTTCCTTCCCAATGACACAACCTCAAACCACTGCATTGACCTGTCTGCTCTACCCCTGTCCGAAAAACAAAAAGTCACAAATCTGGGAGTGATAATGGATCCTTCCATGAAACTCAACAGTCATGTAAACATGATCGTCAAATCCTGTTTTTTCCAGCTGAGGCGTCTGTCTAAGCTGAAGCCCATATTATCAAAAAACAACCTGGAGACAGTGATTCACGCATTCATTACATCTAGGCTGGATTACTGCAATTCCCTTCTGCTTGGCGTCAGTCAAGCCACCATTGCACGATTACAACTGGTTCAGAACGCAGCTGCCCGATTTTTAACCAGCACACGCAAAAGAGAGCACATTACACCAGTCTTGGCCTCCCTTCACTGGCTACCGGTTCATCTTCGAATCCAATTCAAAATTCTCATGTATGTCTACAAATCGCTGAACAGTCTCGCCCCCGCCTATCTCTCGGATCTGATACACCCATATGTCCCTCCACGTGCTTTGAGGTCAGAGGATCAGGTACTCTTAATAGTTCCAGAAACTCGCCTTAAGCGCAGGGGTGACAGGGCGTTCTCTGTAGCAGGACCAAGACTCTGGAACGAGTTACCGCTGCTCATCAAACAGGCCCCCTCCCTCTCGGTTTTCAAATCCCGGTTAAAAACTCACTACTACTCCATCGCTTTCAATGCCAGCTGATTTGTATTGGATCGTTTGATTTATGATCTGCAATGTTTTTATGTTTTTCGTGTTGTACTTCATTGTCTGTGTTGCCTGTTGCGTGTTTGTTTGTCCAGCACTTTGGTGTGGACTTGTTCCTGTTTAAAGTGCTTTATAAATAAAATGGTATGGTATGGTATGGTATGGTACATGCTCATACGTTTCATGTTCATACTTTAAAGTTGACCAACATTTCTAAAAAATATATTTTTATTGGTCTTAAGTAAAATTCTAATTTTCTGAGATACTGAATTTGGGGTTTTCATTAGTTGTTGGTTATAATCACCAACATTTTTTTTCCATTTACCTTTTATTTATCCAGGTAGTCTCATTGAGCCACAAGAACTCATTTTCAAGAGAGACCTGTTAGGGAGCAGATGGTGGGGGTTAAGGCCTTGCTCAGGGGCACAGAGTGGGGCGAATGAAGGTGGAGGCAGGTGTGGGTGTTTCACCTTTTTCCACCCACATTTTAATGTCGTCTGTACCGGGGCTTGAACCGGTGATCTTCTAATCACAGGCCCACCATCTCTAACCACTGCACTAACAAACATTTGAACTACATCAGTCTGTGTGTAATGAATGAATATAATATACAAGTTTCACTTTTTGAATGGAATTACTGAAATAAATCAACTTTTTCATGATATTCTCATTTGATGACCAGCACCTGTACATACGACATGTTTTTTTTATTTTGTCCATTCCTGATAAAACAGCTGTCATTGGTAGAAGAAAAGATGGAGGAAAAGTCAAAGAGAAAAGTAGAGACATTCAAAATGTTTACGTTTAGTTTATAAGTGGCATGTTTTAGTTTTCCAAAAGAAAAAGATTATGTGTGAACCCCCTAACACACACACACTTGTCTATTTGTTATATATCTTTACCTGGCATGATGCCCAACAGACTCGTCTTGGCAGCGACTCGTGTCCTCATGCGGATGCACTTGTCCCGGCGTGGTGGAGTCTCAGCTAAAATACCATTAGGCCAGTAAGAATCCCTGAACAGGAATTCAAATGGTTACTCAAGATTCCTCAGACTACAGTATTTAGCAAACAAAACTGGGACCCAGTTACCTGAACTTCTTCACGTAGTCTGCCACCTGCTCAGGTGACGTCAAATTGTCCACATGATCCACAATTTTTCTTCAGAAACAAAAGACATAGGGTTAAAGTGGTGCTCTTTGTGAAGCTGATCATGTAGAAGTGTGAGCGCGTCGTCGTGAGCCTCGGACCTGTTGATCGTGTCTCCATAAGTAGCTCTGATGAGTTGCTGCAGCAGGTTCTTAATGTTCCTGCGCAGCCACTGGTTCTTCTCCTTCAGGTCGAACACCTCGTCCATCAGCAGCAGCATCACCCGCAGAGGGATGTTGTCATCCACCTGGACACATGAGACCGTTAGAAACCAAAGAGAAGAAATAAACATTTAAAGGGGAAATCAAATCAAATCTCAAAAAATCGATATAACAAGAATGTCATTTAGTAAACAACACACATAAACATACTTTGTATGCTTTTTTCAAGTCAGTAGCTTAAAGAAATTGTTTTTTACGTTTTTCATGCTAAATTCCGAAGTGAATTAATTTCTGGAGGTCAGGAAGGAAATGACGCATATTTGAAGGAAATGACGCATATTTGAAGGAAATGACGCATATTTGAAGGAAATGACGCATATTTGAAGGAAATGACGCATATTTGAAGGAAATGACACATATTTGAAGGAAATGACGCATATTTGAAGGAAATGACGCATATTTGAAGGAAATGACGCATATTTGAAGGAAATGACGCATATTTGAAGGAAATGACACATATTTGAAGGAAATGACG
>JBBPBX010016338.1:10019-36142 GCA_038048925.1 Garcialebias charrua
ATATATATATATATATATATGCTTATCTGAATATATATGTGTGTGTGAATAAATTGCATCTTTGGTTGTGTCTTGCTAAACATATATTAAAGTACAGTACACTATTGTATTCCACCAAAAAATATTTAAATATGCTAAACTATACGTTCCTATACATGCAGTTTTAATAGCTGTATGCCTAAAATTTAAATATGTGACAATAGCATTACTATTCAGCGTGTTATGATTGATTAAATGCGCTAATACCATATTGTGCCAGCCAAATATATAAGGCTGAGTGGAGCGGTGGACGCCTTCAAGATGGCTGCCTGAAATCTCGTCAGCTCCAATAGGCGAGAGCGGGCCATGCGGTATCTAGTGTTCTATATATGATATCTATGCTTAGGTGCATGTGCAGATGTGACCTGGTGGGCGGTCTATATAAGATATCTATGGTCACCCCCTCTCCGCCCCCCTCCCCTCCACCCCCTCGCTCACAGCAGAGAAAAAAGGGACAGCGCTGATTTTCAGACTTTTGCGGCGATGGGTGGATAAAATCGGCTTCTCATTTATTAACGATCGGCCGATCGCCGATTTCCTCAAAATAAGGAAATCGGGGCCGATCGATCGGCCAGCTGATTTATCGGTGCATCCCTACTTTCATCTGACCCGAGCTATGGGTCCACGTCTCCCCCCTGGTGTAATCCACTCGGCTGCAACCGAGTCCCAAACCGCACCACCGTGCGATTAAGCTCATAAAGAAGCTGGTTCATTGAGGTCACAGCTCGGATCAAAGTATTATTCTGAGCAGGAAGCTTGGTCAGCGCGTTGATCGCCGCGTAAGTCTTCCTGATTTTCCAGTAGCAGAAGCACCCACACAAGCTGTGTATGTTAAAAGGGAAAACCCTTCACTTAACCGGGAGAAGGGGTGGGGTGCTTAGGTTCCAACTTTCAAAGACATATAATGCAACTTTAAATCTGATTCCCAGACAGTTCACACCTGTTGAGAACAGAGTAGCTGCTTCTGTGAATTAGAGTAACAAAGACCTTAACAAACCCCCTACTGTTAAGGTGTGATGTGTTGATTCATCAATTTACATAGGATGGGTATGTTATCTCAGGACAGGTATGTGTGGGCATTATTTCAGCTTCCAATTTACATAGCTTGGTACGTGGCATGTATATAACTTCACTGTCACACAGGCTGCTCCTTTGACCTCCTTTTGACCCCCGGACCTTGACGGTCCGGGGGCCTTTCTGGGTGGGGCCTTTCTGGGTGGAGTTTGCATGTTCTCCCTGTGCATGCGTGGGTTTCCTCCGGGTACTTTGGTTTCCTCTCACAGTCCAAAAACATGCATGTTAGGCTGATTGGTACCTCTAAATTGACCCTAGGTGTGAGTGAGAGAGTGAATGGTTGTTTGTCTCGATTGTCTCTATGTGGCCCTGTGATGGACTTGCGACCCATCCAGGGTGTACCCCGCTCCTCGCACTGTGATTGCTGGATATGGGCACCAGCGACCCCCGTGACCCATAATGGAAGAAACGGGTAAAGATAATGGATGGATGGATAGATGTCACACAAGCTGCTCCTTTGAATTGAAAAAGCCCTTTGGATAGAGGGTGAAACGTTTTCTGTAACAAATAAAGTCCAGTTGTTTTTGTATTGAGCGCTTATTCTGACTTTGGATATAATATCTTCTTCTTTTTTAATGCTATTTCATTTCCTGGATTCCCCAACCTTTTTTTTGGATATTATAATAAAATATTGCATTGCTTCTATTATTCTACTGTTCTTGCCATTTTTTGGGATATAATAATAATAATAATGAATTTAATTTATAACGCACTTTTCATTAATGAAAATCTCAAAGTGCTACAAAGTGCAACAAAAATCAAAGATCAAATAATAACAAGTGATAAAATCAAGTAAATCAATGATAGTATCAACTAAGATTAGAGGTAAAATCATGTGGAGGCAGAGTAGGCTCGCTTAAAAAGAAAGGTCTTTAAGCCTTGTTTAAAGTTAACCAGTGACTGTGGAGCTCTCAGGTAGTCAGGGAGGGAGTTCCATAGGCGGGGGCAGCCACACTGAATGCCCGGTCTCCCATGGTCCTTAATTTGGTTCGTGGAATGTGAAGGAGATTTACTGTTCTGTGATTGCAGAGACTGGGTGGATGAATATGGAGCAAGAATGTCCTTTAGATAATCTGGTGAAGTTCCGTGTAAGCATTGGTGTGTAATGAGAGCAGTTTTGTACTGAATTCTGTAGGTGAGAGGAAGCCAATGGAGGTTATGGAGAATGGGTGTAATATGTTCAAATTTACAAGCTCTCAATAAAATCCTTGCTGCACTGTTTTGAATATATTGAAGGTTCTGAAGGTTTTTGCCAGGGATTCCAATAAACAGGGAGTTGCAGTAGTCGAGCCTGGAGGAGACAAAGGCATGGACGAGCTTCTCAGCATCAGAAAAAGTTAGAGATGGGCGAAGTCTGGAGATGCTTCGAAGATGGAAGAAGCAGGTTTTAAACAGTTGCTTAATGTGATTTTCAAATGTAAGATGAGAGTCCATTTTTATTCCAAGATTTGTAACAGAGGTGGAGAGGGGAATGTCTTGTCCAGAAAAAGGAAATTGTTGTTATAGTTGATGTTTGTACCTGGTGAGAGGTGCCAATTAGTTTGGCCTCAGTCTTGGAGCAGTTTAATTGAAGAAAGTTCTGATTCATCCATGCCCTTATTTCCTCCAGGCAGGTAGAGAAAGCAGTGAGTGAAGATGGAGATGACAATGGGGATAATGATGATGCTCCAGTCCTGATGTAAAGCTGTGTATCGTCGGCATAACAGTGAAAAGAAATGTTGAACTGATTTATAATTTGACCCAAAGGCAGCATGTAGAGAGAAAACAGCAGGGGCCCCAGAACTAGTGCATTAACAGAATAACCGAGTTTTCGACAGCTCGAGTGCTTTGACTTCTTTCGAGGCTTTTTTGTCCACCTCGACTACCCGTAGTGACGTCATCACGTGACAAAAACAGAGCGTGGGGTAGCTTTTAGCTTTTAGTAGACGCTACAAAATGGATTCCTTTGTGCGCACGGATCTATGAAGCTGGTCCAGTCTTGTCAAAAAGGTAAAACAGTTTATAATTTTATAAATTGCGCCACTCATTGAAACATCCTGTTGACGTTCTTTTTCTATGAACACCGTAGTAGATTGTTGTGACAGCAGAGGGCAGTGTTGCAATGCAGGTCCCATATATAACACGGTCAAAACGGCTTCATCTCGTTTCACAAAGAAAAAGAAACAAATATTCATCTCTCTAGAGCTATTAAAAATCTATAAACACAATCTCTAAAAGTAAACCTAAATTGCACAGCTGCAGGCGGTGGTACGGTGTGGCTGTGGCCCCATTTGTTTTTTAAGTTTCGGTTTTCATCGCCTTATACTTTCACTTTTAATATTATTAATATAACTAATAGTTTTGTTTTTCCTGTGACTTATGTGCAGTATGATAAATGATAGGAGCATAATAAATGCTCCCAATGCTTTGTTGGTCTTTTTTTTCTTTTTGTAAAGACGTTTTTAGGCATTTATATTTATTTATTTATTTTGCATCGTAAGACACTGTGACGTCATCGGCTACTCGAGCGTCGTTCGAGTTTTTTTATGTTAATGTCGAGGTTAAAAATGATGTACTCGTTCAACCGGCCAGAACTGACCCCTGAGGGACACCACAGGAGACACAGACTGTCTGGGATGTGGCATTGCCAAGACAAACACATTCCAACCTATTGGAGAGGAAAGACTTGAACCAGTTCAGGACAGTGTCACAGAGACCGACCTCCACATGAAGACGGTGGAGGAGGATACTATGGTCCACAGTGTCGAAAGCTGCAGTGAGGTCAAGGAGGACAAGGATGGAGGGAGAACCAATGTCAGCAGCCATGAGGACATCATTAGTAACTCTGAGCAATGCAGTCTCAGTACTGTGAGCTGCTCGGAAGCCAGACTGAAACTTCTCATACAGGGAGTGTTGTTGTAGGNGAACTAATATGAACGTTTTTGATGAAAAACGAGTGTTCGTAGTAGCGCTAGCATAAATGTTTCAACTTACGAGCGAAAATCCGGACTTACGAGGACATGTGCTTCGTGTTCCAACTTACGAATTTTCATCTTACGAGCACCTCGCAGGAACGGAACTCGCTCGTAAGTCGGGGACTACCTGTATTCAGAGCAGGGCACTTGGTGCATTTTATTTACTTTACAAATGCATGTAAGCTACAGTTTTTACCGTTTCAATTAAAATAAACATGTTTTCTCACCACTTCTTTGATTCATCTTGTCCAGCTATCGACTTTAAGTCTGTGTCCATGTCCAACCAGAGCTAGGTATTGTGTAGTTGGTGCTTTTAATCAGTTTTCAGTTAAATTAATTCAATCCAAGTCTACAGTATAACAGTCACAAAATGTCACCAAAATTACTCTGTCCCTCTAAAATCTTTCAGAAAATCGCAAAAGTGTATTGTATTGAATTGTATCGTTTGCTGAATATCGCAATATATATTGTATAGTGAGCAGAATATTGTGTATCGTATTGTGAGATTATTGTATCACTACAGCCCTAATTGATATTAGATAAAGGGCTTTCAATAGACCTTTTACCAGTTGACGTCATCACGCAAAGCTCGCCTGAAACGAGCGTTCTGATTGGACGGCAAAAAGCCCTAACCGGATGCAGGGGCTAAGCAAGGGGTCGAGGAGCTTCGTAATGATAGCGAGTTGTAATTTAGAAGCTTGTTTTCTTAAAATAGTGAACAACCGCTGGTCAAAATGCCTGAACATTGTGCCGCGGACACGAGAGGAGGAAACCGCACGCCCATACACATTGTCTTAGACAGGGTTGCTTTTTTGGCTACAGATGAACCGTGCGCGCGGCGGGGCTGCCTGAACCTTCACCCAGGCAGGAGCCACTAAGTCCCGGCTACACCTGATCCAGTGCGCCCTGGAGGTCCAGAACCGGCTGGACCCAGCTAGGAGCCACTAAGTCCTGGCTACAGATGAACCGTGCGCGCGGGGCTGCCTGAACCTTCACCCAGCCAGGAGCCACTAAGTCCCGGCTCAAAAAATCATGCATTTACTGGTAGCTTAATGATTTTAGAAGATTCGGTTAACGGTTGGCTTATCAAACGTTTTGACATTCCACTCACCTGCTCTTCAGTGGGGCCGAAGGAAGAATCTCCTTGCATGTCGCAGGTCGAAACAGGCAGAAACCCCACACACGCAGCGGAGACCGAAGAACAACGCGGTCTCGTCGAACTAGCTAGCTGCTGCTAGCTTAGCAGCTGTCCAGTAGCATTCCGCTGCGGGAGATCGTTCTCCGCCCTGTCTGTTTCCCATATCCAAGATGTAATGTAGGAACGTAATCCACGGAGCTTGGATCATTAATGTCCATGCCAGATAAAAAACGCACACACGTTGATGCTTCGTGCCGGGGTGAAATCCTGCCTGTACCGGCCGGCGGTGGTACTGGTTTGCTCCACATCTTCCTTCTTTTAGTCGCTCTACTCGACTTTCCCAGAGGGACGTTGTAAAACGAACAAGTCTCACCTTCTTCTTTTACTCGTTGAAGTTGCCTGGAACAATTATAAACACAATAAAAGTCTTATTTCTCCATCGCGACCGTTGCCAGTAACGACAACGTACCCGTGCTTCCGGAAAATTCTGGAAAAATGCGAGTGCGCATGCGCGATGACGTCAACTGGTAAAAGGTCTATTATTTAAAACCTACCTGCAGCCAGCCTGCTTGAGTCACTGCACGGCTAATTTCCCAGACAAAAAAAAAAAAAAACGGAAGCACATGATGGTAGGTAGCTCACGTTAGACGTGTCCAGGGTGCGGAAATCTGCGCCCTGCATCTTCCCATTCTTTTGTAACGTCGTGGAATAACTGCACATGCACAATTTGTAACGAGAGTCTATAGATAAGATTCCTGCGCCCCCACGACCGGAAATACATCACCAATCAGAAAACGTTTTTTGAAACAAACATTATAACTCATCATTAACTATAAAATATTTACCATACCATACCATTTTATTTATAAAGCACTTTAAACAGCGACAAGGCCAAACCAAAGTGCTGTACAAACAAACAAACAAACAGGCAACACACACAATGAAGTACAAAACAAAAGACATAAAAACATTGCAGATCATAAATAAAACGACCAAACACAGATCAGCTGGTGTTGAAAGCAACAGAATAGTAGTTAGTTTTAAACAGGATTTGAAAACCGAGAGGGAGGGGGCCTGTCTGACGAGCAGCGGTAACTCGTTCCAGAGTCTTGGGCCTGCTACAGAGAAGGCCCTGTCACCTCAGCGTTTAAGACAAGTGCCTGGAACTCTTAAAAGTACCCGGTCCTCTGACCTCAAAGCACGTGGTGGGACATAATGCTGTGTTCCAGTTGCCTCGTATTCTGGAAACTGGGAAGTGGTAGTGACGTCATTTCCCAAGCTACCACTTGAAAACACGTTCCGGTTCTCCCAGTGGAAAATCAAGATGGACGCGCGCTTTGTTTTTGTTGCCGTTTCCGAATATAATAAATTACTAATCAAGATGGACGCACGCTTTGTTTTTGTTGCTGTTTCCGAATATAATAAATTACTAACCAGATATGCACTCCTGACACAGAACATGTCAGAGGAGGATGATGACCGCCGATGGTAATCGATTTAATATATTTTTTTCTCTAATTCTTTAATGTAAATCATTGGGAAAAAAGAAAAACTGGCTTTACAGCTAAGAAAACAAAAAACAAACGTCTTCACTTCACTGTGTGATTAAATACACACAACAACATTTTAGAACTGTAATTTTAGTAAAAGTTTAGGTGTTTATTTACTGAAGACGCGAGTACCGTATTCACCGGAGGAAAATACGCTCCGGTGTTTAATACGCTTTGTCCAATTATTAACAATAAACAAGAAAAAAACGTACACAATACGCCCCGGTGTTTAATACGCGTCATCACCACGCGACGCGTCAGCGCCTCATTTGCCCTAATCAAGATGGCGGCGACAGAAGCAAGCGAGTACGAAGATCTTCACAAGGAAACACGGTAAAACAATTATTTCTTTGCGAGAAAAAATATATTTCTTAGCTGACTTCATAGCAGACGTGCTTCTGAGCTTAACGAAATGTTCAAATCAGCTGGATTTAAAAAAAAAAAGTTCGCTGAATTTTAGGCAGGCGCCAGGCGGGTCAAACCGGACGCTTTCTTTCTTTAAATTTAGCTAAATAAACGCTTAAAAAATATATTTCTTAGCTGACTTAATAGTATATCCGAGGCCATGGTCTTGAGCCGGAAAAGGGTAGCATGCCCTCTCCGGGTCGGGGAGGAGGTCCTGCCCCAAGTGGAGGAGTTTAAGTATCTCGGGATCTTGTTCACGAATGAGGGAAAACTGGAGCGTGAGATCGATAGGCGGATAGGTGCAGCGTCCGCAGTGAAGCGGGCGCTGTACCGGTCTGTCGTGGTGAAGAGAGAGCTGAGTCAAAAGGCAAAGCTCTCAATTTACCGATCGATCTACGTTCCCACCCTCATCTATGGTCATGAGCTTTGGGTTATGACCGAAAGAACAAGATCTCGGATACAAGCGGCTGAAATGAGTTTTCTCCGCAGGGTGGCTGGACTCTCCCTTAGAGATAGGGTGAGAAGCTCGGTCATCCGGGAGGGACTCGGAGTAGAGCCGCTGCTTCTCCACATCGAGAGGAGCCAGTTGAGGTGGCTCGGGCATCTGGTTAGGATGCCTCCTGGACGCCTCCCTGGTGAGGTGTTCCGGGCATGTCCCACCGGGAGGAGACCCAGAGGAAGACCCAGGATACGCTGGAGGGACTATGTTTCTCGGCTGGCCTGGGAACGCCTTGGGATTCCCCCAGAGGAGCTGCTCCAAGTGGCTGGGGAGAGGGAAGTCTGGGCCTCCCTACTTAGGCTGCTACCCCCGCGACCCGACCCGGATAAGCGGAAGAAAATGGATGGATGGATGGATGGATGGACTTAATAGTAGACGTACCGGTACTCCTGAGTTTAACGAAATGTTCAAATCAGCTGGATTTTTAAAAAAAAGTTTGCTGACTTTTATGCAGGCGCCAGGCGGGTCAAACCGGACACTTTCTTCTTTTAAATTTAGCTAAATAAACGCTTAAAAATATATTTCTTACCTCACTATAGCAGACGGGCTCCTGAGCTGAACCAAATGTGAAATCAGCTGGATTTAAAAATCCGCGGTGTGGTTTATGAGTGGTATCTTGCAAACAAAAACAGCTACATCCACAGCAGGGAGCGGGCAGCGACAGAGTCAGTCCGACCAAAGGAGGCTTTTTTCGGACACAGCAAGTAGAAACTTCTGGAAGTGGCCCCTCTTCCTCTTCACTCTCTGAGTCCTCTGCTGGCTGCTGCCTACAGCGCCCGTATAGCGGCCGAAACTGGTACTGCACCATTTTCGCCAAAAATGAAAAACGAAGAATCAGAGCGAAAAATGAGTCTAAAAATATGGGAAAAAATCCATAAATAATACTCTTCGGTGTTTAATACGCTGGACATTCAAATGAGCAAAAATAATGCGTATTATAGACCGGTTTTTACGGTATCCGCCATCTTGAAATCGAAACTGGGAGCAGAAAAAAATTCTCCCACTTTACGAGTGGGAGTTTATCACTAGAGCGGGCGTTCCGGTTTCAATCTACCACTGGGAACTGGGAAATTCCCACAATACGAGGTAACTGGAACGCAGCATAAGGGTGTATCAAATCCGAGAGATAGGCGGGAGCAAGACTGTTCCGCGATTTGTAGACATACATGAGAATTTTGAACTGGATTCGAAGATGAACCGGTAGCCAGTGCAGGGAGGCCAAGACTGGTGTAATGTGCTCTCTTTTGCATGTACTGGTTAAAAATATTTATCCTACACAACTAAAAACATATATACCGGTACATACATTTCGAAATATTTTTATTATTATTTAATTTTTACTAAAAAAAATTAAGTCTTCAATGTAAAATGATGAATAGCTCCAGAAGTTCCAGTGGGGCAGCGACCTAGCGCCCCCTATTGGCCGGCCGCCCCTGGTCTAAAACTATATTGACTGTTAAATCGATAAATTGATCCAATCTAATCACAAATAACTTCTCTAAAATCTTCGAAAACTGTAGCAACAAGGATATTGGTCTGTAATTGTTAAACACATGATTCTCAACATTTTTAAAAAGAGCAATTACTTTGGATATTTTCTTGTTGTTTGACAATATTCCTGGTGAGAATGATAAATTATGGGTACATATACTGTATCAATAACACAATTCATTATATTCTTCACAAACGTCATATCCATGTCCACCCAATCTTTTGATCTTATGTCTGCAAGATTTTTTACTACGGTATATTCATTATTTCTTCACAGTTCCATCAAGAAAAAACCTGTTGGAACAACACGTAACTGTATGAGTCACATTTTTATCTACTTTTGGTGTTTTAGTTGCGAGACTTGATCCAACATTTACAAAATAATGATTAAATCCATTTACAATTTCATTCAGATCATGGATTTTTTTTTTTTACCATCCTTTACAAAATACTGTGGAATACCTGATTTTACTTCATGATTTTTCAGGACACTATTCTTATTTGCCATGTTGCCCTCATATTACCATTACCTTTGTCTAATAAATCACTGAAATACTCCTTCTTATGCCTTCTTATAATCCATACCAACTTATTTGCATACTTCTTGTAACTCTCTTTCACTTTTTTTGTTCTCAATTTCAGGAAGCACAAGTACAAGTAGTTCCTTTTTTTTTTTAAACAAGCATTTCTCAACCCTTTCGTCATCCATGGTTTGTCAACATCTCTCTTTGTCATTTTTTTGCACACAATTATTTTCATACAGAGCTCCTCAAATATTCATGAATAAATATGCTCTGTTTACATCATAAACATACACATCCTTCCAATTTTGTTTTCTTAAATCGTCTTTTAATTTATCCATAGCTTTTTTGGTGTGTTTATTTTTTTAAAGAGGAACTAAACCCAGGTTGAGACGGTAACTCATTCCCCTAAGCAGATCCAAAATCACCCTCAAAATGGGCGTGTCGAGAGACAAGGAGGGGAGGAGGTAGAGTTGTGCTTTTGTCCACGCCTCCACCAGCAACAACCTAAAACAAATTAAACCTCTAGCCAACAACATACACCAAGCAACAACAAAGGATAAACATGTAGATGTATTTATCTATTCCACCCATTCCATCCAAAACCTAAGGCTCAAGAAAATGGGAAAAAAAAGAAAAAAGAAACCGTTTGTCAGGAGTGAAATGTGGCACTTCCATATAAGGTATGAATGCTGCAGGACCTTCTCATCTCTGCAGGGGATTGGCTCTGCTTGAACCACTTCCGTGACGTCAGAGTGAGAAAATATGTCACAGTGAGAATCCTAGACCAATAAAAAAATTAAGGTGCAATCCCTCTGTTCAACCCATAGGGGTTACCGTAAACACGTTTTTAGACCGGGGTTTAGTTCCTCTTTAATTGTATCTACTTTTATATTACATTGATAATTTTTATAAATTGTGAGAACTGGTAAGTGATCACTTACTTTGTACATCGGTAATCAAAATACCACCCATTATCTCTTTATTTGTTACATTTGTAAAAAAATATTATCAATTATTGTAGCACTATGGGTAGTAAATCTTGTAGGTTTTGATATTAATGGATAAAGATTTAAACAGTGCATTGAGTTTATAAAAATGTACCAATATTATTTGAGTCTGTTTTATTTCCCTTATTAGACCAACAAATGGCAAATGGACTAAAGCGCTTTACAACACTTGGCCTTCATTTTCCTCTCTTTACGGTGAACTATGATGCACCACGGTCAGAGAGGTCAAATGTTATGCACAAGGTTTTTAACTGCATACAGCATCTGTGGCAAAGAAGGGCCCCCGAGTCCCCCAAAATGTAAATGTCCAGGTACGGCCCTGACTGGAGGAAATCGATGACTTTATCAAAGTCCCGGGTCAAAATGCTTTAAAATGAATGACCAAGGTCTATAAGAACATTACTTACTGTGCCTCACTGCAGCCTGAAGTTTGAAGATAAAATTAGTTCAAGTGGTTTGAACATCCACCTTCACACAGATTGACTCATCTAACGTTCAAACATTTCAAACATGGAGTCTCGACCCAGCGAAACGACCTGTTCAGCAGAAAAAAATAACATTTTACATGATATAATACAAAAAAAAGACGAATATGAAAAAAAAACTGAACGAACTCACTTCAGCACGGTCGAACTTCGAACATTTTACCACGTTTCTCTCACTCTTTCTTTCTGTCTTTTTCCTTTTTATTTTTTTAACACGACAAAGAGAAACTTTCGTTTCTGGGCGCGCGCGTTTAACGTACCGGAAGTATTTCAAAGTAAAAGCTCATATCCATAAGTAATGAGATGTGCTTTTACTTTGAAATACTTCCGGCACATGCAACGTGCCCAGAAACAAAAGTAAAACGCTTCTTTGCCGAGTAAAAAAGTGAAAAAGAAAGAACGAAGAAAGTTAAACACATGAATTGAGACACAGCCATCATCTGTCTGTAGGAAATACCAGAAAGAAAGAACAGAAATGATCAGTAGTCTTGAACGAGAAAAAGAACAGTATAATCTTTTAAAATTATTAGGAAAAATATATTTTGATGCAAATCTTAAGATTATTTTTCGTTATCTAATAGTAACGGGGATAATTAAAATTAAAAGTATATATACCGGTAGTTGTTTTTTTAAGCTTGCTAGTCCTGATTCACACTCCTTACTGGTGGTGGCGGTAATGCACCAAATGTTGTTTGCCAACCGCCATAAAAAGCCAAGCAGAAGAAGAAGAATTAAAGAAAGAAAGAGTGAGAGAAACGTGGGAAAATGTTCGAACTTCGAAGTTCGACCGTGCTGAAGTGAGTTTATTCAGTTTTTTTTTTTCACATTCGTCTTTTGTATTATATTATTTATTATTATATTATATATATATATATATATTATATATATGTAACTTATCATTTTCAACAGATATTTCCAGATAATATGAAAGTAGCTAAGGTAGTTCCTCTTTTTAAAAATGGTGATAAATGTGTGTTCAACAATTATAGACCTATATCCTTGTTACCACAGTTTTCTAAAATTCTTGAAAAACTTTTTGTGAACAGACTAGATCAATTTATAGACAAACAAAATATTCTAAGCAATAGTCAATATGGGTTCAGAGCTAAAAACTCTACATCAATGGCTCTCATGGAATTAATGGAACAAATAACTACTGCTGTCGATCAAAAACAATACTGTGTCAGTATTTTTGTTGATTTAAAAAAAGCATTCGATACTATTGATCACACCATTCTCCTTGAAAAACTGAACAAATATGGTATTAGAGGACCAGCATTACAGTGGGTATCTAGCTATTTGAAAGATAGGAAACAATTTGTACAAATAAATGATGTAAGATCTGACCTCTGTAATATCACATGTGGAGTTCCCCAGGGCTCTGTGCTTGGACCAAAGCTATTTATTTTATATGTGAATGACTTGGTAAATGTGTCAGGACTCCTTAAATGTATACTTTTTGCTGATGATACCACTTTTTTCTGTTTAGGTGAAGATATAGAACAAATGTTGGAATTGATAAAGACAGAATTTACCAAAATACAAACTTGGTTTAAAATCAATAAATTATCATTAAATCTAGAAAAAACTAATTACATGATATTCAGTAATAAAAAGAAAACTGTTGATGTTCCACTCAAAATTGAGGGTGTTGAGATTTGTAGAGTGAGTGAGGTGAAGTTTTTGGGTGTTATTATTGATGACAAACTGACATGGAAACAACACATAAATTCTGTAAGAATAAAAATAGCTAAATCGATTGCAGTACTATACAAGGTCAGAGACCTATTGAATGATAAAGCTCTGTATTTGTTGTATAACACAATCATTGTTCCACACTTAATCTATTGTATTGATGTTTGGGGGAAAGCGTGTAAAACAATCACAAAGCCTATTTTTGTATTACAGAAAAGAGCTGTAAGAATTATCACTAGAAAACATTACTGTCATCCATCCAGTACATTATTTTATCAACTGAAATTATTGAAGTTCCATGATTTGGTTGATTATAATATTTTATCAATTATGTATAGGGCTCAGAACAACAAATTACCTTTAAATATCCAAATGCACTTTGTTAAAAGACAAAGTTGTTATAATCTTAAGGGGACAGAGATGTTTGTAAAACCACAATTCAGAACTAGCTTGAAGGGACGTTCTACCTCAATCCAGGGAATTAGATTATGGAATGGCTTGGAGAATGTAGTTAAAAATGCCAAGTCACTGTTTACATTTAAAAAAATGATCAAAAGGAATTTGTTGAAAAAATATATATGAATTAGCATAATGTGTATTGTATTATTTATTAGTAATGTATTAGTATTAGAAAATTAGAAAGAGTTAGTCATTTTGTACTACTGGTGGAAGATTATTAATGTGCTTTGTATCAATTTTTAATTATGTATTAGTATTAGAAAATTAGAAAGAATTAGTCATTTTGTACTACTGGTGAAATATTATTAATGTGTTTTGTATCGATTATTAGTTACGTATTAGTATTAGAAAATTAGAAAGAGTTAGTCATTTTGTACTACTGGTGAAATATTATTATTGTTTAATCTGATTGTTTGAAAAAAGGGGCAGATATAATAAGATTTATTCTTCTTTCTGCTTCCTTTCATTTTTTTTACATTGTGTACGTATCATTAATGGGATTGTCTTGTATTGTGTTTCTTTTGTAAAAAAATGAACAAATTTAATAAACATAAACATAAACATAAACATATTATTTATAATGTTATGTTTTTTCCTCCTGAACAGGTCGTTTCGCTGGAATTGGTCGAGTGAGACTCCATGTTTGAAATGTTTGAACGTTAGATGAGTCAATCTGTGTGAAGGTGGATGTTCAAGATCACTTGAACTAATTTTATCTTCAAACTTCAGGCTGCAGTGAGAAACAGTAAGTAATATTCTTATTTGTTTGAATAGTGCTTTGTGTTGAAACTTGCTTAACTTGCATGACTACTAAAGGGCTTAAAACCAAACATTTTACATAAAATTTAAAGTGCCCATCTCACAGAGTCAAAGGAAATGCAACAACTATTATGGTATGTTTTTATATTTAATCTTTAAATTAATAAAACATACCTTAAAGACACTTGTAAACATTTGATAATTTAGTGATTTGTCTGAATATTTAATTTCTAGTTTTGCATTATTGTTTGTTTTTGACACTTCTTTCATTCAAGGCCAGGCAACCTGGGCACATGCCCAGGGGTCCTTGGCACAGAGGGCTTCTCTGCTGTCGGCATCATTTTTTATTTAATTTTTTTGCCGCAACCAAAAACGATGGTGAAGCTGCTCACAATTTAGGGATGCACCAATCCACTTTTTTTTTCACTTCCAATGCGATACTGACATCTGAGGTTTAGTATCGGTCGATACCGAACCGATACCAATCCGATGCAGAAAAACAGTGCTTAAGAATGTAGTGATACAACTCTATCTCTGAAAACCTTCAGTAAAGGACAGACAGTTAATCAGTTTAAATCATGATCTTTTCAGTTTTATGATTTAAACTGATTAACTGTCTTAACACTTTTAAACAAAATACTGAAAAGATCATGTTGACCCGTCCTTGGGTTAAACAGTCCTTTGATTATCAAAATATTGAAAATAATAATGATAATAAATATTATGATTTTGATCATTTGAATTCGGACAAAAATAAAGAGTCTCTTGGTGAGATAATTTGTGTCCTGGATTCAAATTAATGGGATAACAGTGTTCTGTCCTTTACTGAAGGTTTTCAGAGAAAGAGGTGTATCACATACAATTAACAAAAATGGGTAAATCATGTCATGTGGACCCGTTTCTGAAACAGGTCCAGAAGACATGATTTAGCCATTTTTGTTGTCTACCTGGATGATTGAGCTTACAAACCCAGTATTGGATTAACGTAAAGCATTTGTTTTTCTAAACATGAATGTACTGAATTACGAAAACTCTGCACCAGAACAGCATACTTGAACACAACAAGAGTTTCACAAGCTTGGTCAAACATGTAAAAACAACACAAATTTAACCAACAAAGTCCATGCTCAATAATCCAGGTATACAATCCAACAACAGGTGTCCTTGACTGATGAAGCCTTCTGGATGGAAGGTGAAACGTTTCAGCACAAAAAAAAAAAACTGTCCAGAGAACCTAACTGAAAAATTTTGGACTATTGGAAAGGAGTTCTAACAAAAGTTTTCTTTTTTTTTTCGTGTGTGTGTGTGTGTGTGTGTGTGTGTGTGTGTGTGTGTGTGTGGAGACTTCAATATTGACCTGGGAAATAAAACATGACTCAAATAATATTGGTACATTTTTATAAACTCAATGCACAGTTTAAATCTTTAGCCATTAATATAAAAACCTACAAGATTTACTACCCATAGTGCTAAAATAATTGATAATATTTTTTACAAATATAACAAAGAGAGACGTGGTATTTTGATTACTGATGTACTTTGTAAGTGATCACTTACCAGCTTTCACAATTTATAAAAATGATCAATGTAATATAAAAGTAGATACAATTACGGTAAAAAAAAAAACACATAGAAAAAAGCTATGGATAAATTAAAAGACGATTTAAGAAAACAAAATGGGAAGGATGTGTATGTTGATTATGTGAACAGAGCATATTTATTTATGAATATTTTAGGAGCTCTGTATTAAAATACAGTAATTGTGTGCAAAAAAATGACACAAAGAGAGATGTTGACAAACCATGGATGAGGAAAGGGTTGAGAAATGCTTGTTAAAAAAAGGAACTACTTGTACTTGTGCTTCCTGAAATTGAGAACAAAAGAAGTGAAAGAGTTACAAGAAGTATGAAAATAAGTTGGTATGGATTATAAGAAAGCAGAAGGAATATTACAGTGATTTATTAGACAAAACCCATGGTAAAATGAGGGCAACATGGCAAATAAGAATAGTGTCCTGAAAAATCATGAAGTAAAATCAGGTATTCCACAGTATTTTGTAAAGGATGGTAAAAAAAATCCATGATCAGATTGAAATTGTAAATGGATTTAATCATTATTTTGTAAATGTTGGATCAAGTCTCGCAACTAAAACACCAAAAGTAGATAAAAATGTGACTCATACAGTTACGTGTTGTTCCAACAGTATTTTTCTTGATGGCACTGACAGAATAAATAATGAATATAGTAAAAAATCTTGCAGACAAAAGATCAAAGGATTGGGTGGACGTGGATATGACGTTTGTGAAGAATGTAATGAATTATGTTATTGATCCGTTTACATATACATGTACTGTATATGTACCCGTAATTTATCATTCTCAACAGGAATATTGCCAAACAACATGAAAATAACCAAAGTAATTCCTCTTTTTAAAAATGTTGAGAAATGTGTGTTTAACAATTACAGACCAATATCCTTGTTGCTACAGTTTTGAAGATTTTAGAGAAGTTATTTATGATTAGATTGGACCAATTTATCAATAAACAGAATATATTAAGTAACAGTTAGTATGGGTTTAGATCTAAAAATTCTACACCAATGGCTCTCATGGAATTAATAGAACAAATAACAAATGCTGTCGATCAAAAAAAGTATTGTTAGTATTTTAGGTGATTTAACAAAAGCATTTGATACTACTGATCACACTATTCTCTTTGAAAATTTGAACAAATATGGTATTAGAGGACCAGCATTACAGTGGGTATCTAGCTATTTGAAAGACAAAATCAAAAAACATTCAATACAGAAACAACTGGACTTTATTTGTAACAGAAAACGTCATCTGTTACAAATAAAGTCCAATTGTTTCTGTATAGAATGTTTTTTATTTTATCATGTCATGGATGACTGAGCATCTTCACCAGCATATTTGAAAGACAGGAAACAGCTTGTACAAATAAATGGTGTAAAATCTGACCTCTACAATATCACATGTGGAGTGCCTCAAGGCTCTGTACTTGAACCAAAGCTATTTATTTTATATGTGAATGACTTGGTAAATGTCAGGACTCCTTAAATGTGTCCTTTTTGCAGATGATGCCACATTTTTTTGTTTGGGTAAATATATAGAACAGATGTTGGAGTTGATGGAACAGATGTTGGAGTTGATGAAGACAGAATTGGTCAAAATACAAACTTGGTTTAAACTTAATAAATTATCGTTAAATCTAGGTAAAACTAATTACCCGGTACATGAGATCCAGTAATAAAAATAAAACTGTTGATGTNAATCAAAAAACATTCAATACAGAAACAACTGGACTTTATTTGTAACAGAAAACGTCATCTGTTACAAATAAAGTCCAATTGTTTCTGTATAGAATGTTTTTTATTTTATCATGTCATGGATGACTGAGCATCTTCACCAGCATATTTGAAAGACAGGAAACAGCTTGTACAAATAAATGGTGTAAAATCTGACCTCTACAATATCACATGTGGAGTTCCTCAAGGCTCTGTACTTGAACCAAAGCTATTTATTTTATATGTGAATGACTTGGTAAATGTCAGGACTCCTTAAATGTGTCCTTTTTGCAGATTATGCCACATTTTTTTGTTTGGGTAAATATATAGAACAGATGTTGGAGTTGATGAAGACAGAATTGGTCAAAATACAAACTTGGTTTAAACTTAATAAATTATCGTTAAATCTAGGTAAAACTAATTACCCGGTACATGATATCCAGTAATAAAAAGAAAACTGTTGATGTTCCATTCAAAATTGATGGTGTTGAGATTTGTAGAGTGAAAAGTGAAGTTTTTGGGTGTTATTATTGATGACAAACTGACATGGAAACATCACATAAATTCTGTAAGAATAAAAATAGTTAAATCTATTGCAGTACTGTACAAAGTCAGAGACTTATTAAATGATAAAGCATTGTATTTGTTGTATAACACATCATTGTTCCACACTTAATCTATTGTATTGATGTTTGGGGGAAAGCGTGTAAAACAATTACAAAGCCTATTTTTGTTTTACAGAAAAGAGCTGTAAGAATTATCACTAGAAAACATTACTGTCATCCATCAAGTACATTATTTTATCAACTGAAGTTATTGAAGTTCCATGATTTGGTAGATTATAATATTTTATCAGTTATGTATAGGGCTCAGAATAACGCATTACCTTTAAATATCCAAATGCATTTTGTTAAAAGACAAAGTTGTTATAATCTTAAGGGGACAGAGATGTTTGTAAAACCACAATTCAGAACTAGTTTGAAGGGACGTTCTACCTCAATCCAGGGAATTGGATTATGGAATGGTTTGGAGAATGAAGTTAAAAATGCCAAGTCAATGTTTACATTTAAGAAAATTATCAAAACTGAATTGTTAAAAATATACCGTACTGTATACTGTATATAAAGTAGCTTAATGTGTATTGTATTAGTTAAAAAAATTAGAGATATTCATTTTGTTCTGTTACTTGTAGATAATTATTGTTTGAACTGATTGTTTGAAAAAAGGGGCATATATAATGAAATTTTTTTCTTCCTTCCGCTACCTTTCATTTTTTATTTTGTATTTGTATCATATATGGGATTGTTTTGTATTGTATTTTAAAATGAATACATTTATAAAATAAAAAAAAGTTCAGTCAGGTCATCTGGATGTTTGTTTTTTTCTTTTGGCATGAACTTTGTTGTTTTGAACCACCTTGGCTATGGCTGTCTCAGAGAAGGCAACGGGGGAGAGGGCGGAACCCACAAACCATCTTTTCACCATCAAACCGGTTGGTCCACAATGTGAGTGTGCCGATTGTGGGACTTGAGTTTGTTGTGGCTCCTCGGACTGATGAAGTCCTTTGGATGAAGGACGAAATGTCTCCAAAAAAAAAAGAGAATGAAACCATCCAGATGACCTGCCTAAACTTTGTTCGATTAACTTAATTGTTTTAAAAAAGGATTAGCTTAATGTGTATTGTATTAGAGGTAAAAAATTAGTTATTCATTGTTCTGTTACTGGAAGATTATTGTTGTTTAAACTAATTGTTTGAAAAATGGGGCAGATATAATAAGATTTTTTTCTTCTTTTTGCTACCTTTCATTTTTATATTTTGTATTCTTATCATTTATGGAATTGTTTTGTCTTGTATTTTTAAAATGAATAAATTTTATAAATTGGAAAAAAATACTGTATATATACTGTATATGCATATACAGACCTTTTCCCAAAAAAATAGAATATCATGTAAATGTTGTTTAACTTTCATAATTCCATTCAAAAAGTTAATATTTAATAGATGATAGGTTCAGGGCCCACAATTTAAAAGCTTTGCTTTGCTGCTCTCTGTCTATGAAACTGCTTCTGAGCGCCTCTTGCATACCTGGCGCAACGTTTGTCACCTTTTTCATCCCTTCCGAGTTTGCAGGTATGCTCTTGCACATCTTCCGGGAAAAAAAAACTATGGACTTATTTCGTCAGTTGATCCCTCTACACAATTTGATAACATTTCTTCAAAGAGAAGACAGGCTGTAGGTGAGCCGATTGCCACGTTGGCACGCACACAGCTGGATATCTCATCGACTTGAAGACTTGATGACGTGTCTATCTCTGCTGTCATCTGTGGATCTAAAGGACGCATATTTAATTGGATTTATGATAACTGGTTCCTGCTTTTTGGATTCAGCTGGTTGCTGGTTTTATCTACAATTTATGGAAGTTGTCGGCAGCAAATTGAGACCCGATCACGCTGCTTGCCTTTGTGATCCCAGACTCAGTTGCCTTGGGCAGAATGGATCAGATCTTGGATTTTTACACAGGTACGTTCCATCGGTGTGTGGCCACATAATTTGGACATTTTCAGAATCTTTTGGATCAACACAGACTCAAGGCAGATGTCATTTTGTTCTGTCTGTACTTCAAAACAACTGTGTGTTTATCTAATCTGGTTCCCCAGCTGGCCTTCAAGGCCACCTTATCTGAATACGTCCGGAGGACATGTAATCTGACGCTCACCCCCCGCCCATCGGGGAACTCCACCATCAACCAGAGTGAACCAGCTGAATAAACATTCTGTCATCATTTCAGGACTCTTGGATTCTAATTAATGTTGACCTTGGCCATTCCCCGACATCCTCGAGAATGTTTACGGATCTCTTCGGAGGGAGCTGGTTGATTATTCCATCCTTATCAGAACTCTTACACTGACCTCGAGAGTATCTATGAACATTGCTCGTTGTTCTTGTTGTCTTCCCCCCTCTGCAGAATGTCTATGTCACTATGTGCTTATCTGTGCGAGGTGTTCTTTAATATTAGAATTTTTTTCTCAGCCATGAAGAAAGATTTTAATAAGAATTTGTTTGCCTCCCATTTCCTAATGTGTCTGATTTCATTACTTTTTTGTCTGTCTAAGCAGATCTCACTTGTAAATGAGTCTTTGAGGTTAAATGTGACTTATCTGTCTAAATAAAGGTTGAATGAAAGAATGAATGAATTATTTCAAGTATCTATTTGTTCATTTTTACATAACTTTTCTCATGAAACCCACAAAAACAGGATTTCAAAAAATTAGAATACTATGGAGAAATCAACAAATCAATCAAAATATGGTACTTTCAAAACGATGTGTTAATCTTCAAAACTTGGTTGGGAATCCCTTTGCCTTAATCACTGCCTCGATGCGATGTGGCATTGAGACAATCAGCCTGTGGCATTAACTGGGAGTTAAGGAAGCCCAGATCTCCATGATGCTTGCTGTCAGCTCTTCTTTGTTGTTAGCTCTGGTGTTCCTCATTTTCCTCTCGAGAAGACCCCATAGATTCTCAATGGGGTTCAGGTCTGGCGAGTTGGCTGGCCAGTCAATCACTGTGATGTCATGGGCATCAAACCAGGTTTTGGTGCTTCTGGTGGCATGGGCAGGGGGTAGGTCCTGCTGAAAGATGAAATCTGCATCTCCATACAGATCCTCAGCAGAAGGACTCATGAAGTCCTCTAAAACATTCTGGTAGACTGTTGCGGTGACCTTGGATTTAAGAAAACAGAGTTTACCAACACCTGCACCGGACATTACACCATAGCGTTGCAATTTTTTTTTGAAATCCTGTTTTCATGGGTTTCGTGAGCTGGAAGCCCAAATTATTAGCCTGGTTAAAACCAGACCCTTGTCCTTCACTTCGCTTCGTACTAGGGTCTGGGACTTCTCCCATAGACAAGGATTTCTCCGGTAGATTTTGGACCGGACCAATCAGAGAACAGAAGGCGGATTACCGGATCAATCAGAGAGCAGAAGGCGGAGTTTTGAACGACGTCGACTGACGTCGTCAGTTAAAATGGCTGCTGCCACGAAGGAATTTTCAAGAAAAAAAGGTAAAAAAATTATTTCTTTGCTGAGAAAAAATATATTTCTTAGCTGACGTTATATCAGAA
Organism: Garcialebias charrua; assembly: GCA_038048925.1. Classification (NCBI taxonomy): domain Eukaryota; kingdom Metazoa; phylum Chordata; class Actinopteri; order Cyprinodontiformes; family Rivulidae; genus Garcialebias; species Garcialebias charrua. The sequence goes on from JBBPBX010016338.1 coordinate 31,531, forward strand.
GGGTTCCTGAGCTTAACAGTTCCTAAATCAATTCACGAAATGGTCAAATCTGCTGGATTTAAATAGTTTCGGTTTGACATTTTCCAAACAGCCTCGGGTGCGCTACGAAAATAAATTATAAAAAATCGAATTTTATCTCAAATGTTTCATCCAGGCCAACAGTCAGTAAATTAAAGACATATAATTACACACTGGTAGCAGAAAAAATATCCACCGAGTGGTTTCTGAGCTATTTATCTGAATAGCCTGGACCTCGCCAGGCTAAACTAACAAAACTCCGCCTTCTGTTCTCTGATTGGTCCGGTCAAAAATCTACCGGAGAAATCCTTGTCTATGAGAGAAGTCCCAGACCCTAGTACGAAGCGAAGTGAAGGACAAGGGTCTGGTTTTAACCAGGCTACCAAATTATGTAAAAATAAACAAATACTTGAAATCATTTAAATTGTGGGCCCTGAATCTATCATCTATTATAGGGGACCACATATTCAAAATTCACTTTTTAATGTTTTTTTTACTCAACTTTGGGTATTTACTTCATAAAAAAACAGTCCTAAGGCCAAAAAAATGCACCAAGTGGTTTATTTACTCTAAGTCGATTTATTTTTCAGGGATAAAAACGTCTCGATTGCACTTCCTGCGGTTTGTGGCGTCACAAACCGTAGCCACAACCCACAGCCACAACCCATCCCAACCTTTGTCCCGCCCCCGTAACCTAGCAACCCCTGGTGATGCTCCACCCACGCGGTTCCTGAGTTCATCTCAGCCTGTACAGTAGGTGGCGGTATGCAACTAACAGTTGTTTGCGATCCGCCATAAATCAAATGGAGAAGAAGAAGACGAATGTAGTTCATCTCAGCACAATGGCTCCTAGAGTTCGATGTTGCGTTGTTGGCTGCATTACACAACATGTGTCGATACACACTCTTCCAGTCTCAGAGAGCAGAGATGCGTGGCTTAATTTCATTTATAATGGCAATGTCCCGGCGACATTACCGAAGAAAGTTGTAGTTTGCGCAGCACATTTCACAACAAACTCATTTCTCAACTACCAAAAGTACCAGACCGGATTTGCACAAAAACTTCTGCTTAAGGAAGGTGCTGTTCCATCTATTCGTCAAAGTTCTGCAGATGACGCTAGTGTAAGTACAGAACAGACTGATGTCTTTTAAATTATTTATTAGCATTCGGTGTGAAGACGTGTTCTTCTGCACCTCGATAGTTTAGCTACAGCCTGTGCTAACTGTTTGTGTTCACGTCTTGAACACGATATAGCGCAGGCTTATTGTTTATGATTAGCTTGTGTTAACTGAGAATTAATGTTCAACCTGTTCAATATTGGTTTCGTCAGTGCAAGAAGCAAGAAGTGCCGTTCTGCACGAACATGATTTGTTGTTTATGAAATGCTAACGCGGAGCTACAGCTAATGCTAAGGCTGTGTACCGCGTGTGTGTGTGTGTGCGCAACAATGAATCGATAAAATTTGGCTATTAAAAGCGTTGGTAACTAATTTCATCATCGATTCGTTGTGTCGCGCGATTATGCTTCTTTCACGGCGCCGCAGACCTGTTTTGTTCACTTGAACGTTGTAGAAAAGCTGGCTGACTGAATAAAGTTTGAAAAACAAACAAAAAAAACCTCTGCAGCTTGCTGTGTGTGTGGCTTGAACAGAGCGAGGAGGGAGGAGGAAACAGAAGTTAGAACAGAGAAATAATCGTTAGTTGTAGCCCTATAGTGTGTGTTTTCATCTTAATCTGAACGATTGTCTTTACAAAGCTCGTAGTTGTAACACTTTGAGACCTACTATTTTCTACTGATGGTCACAAGATCCTGTTTATCAAAACCATAAATAGATTAACTTTTTGAATGGAATTATGGAAGTTGAATAACTTTTCCATGTTATTCAATTTTTTTGGAATAAGTCTGTACTGTATATGTATTTTTTATGTTTTTTTTAATTATTTTATTATACCTTATTAATCCGCAATGGGGAAATTAATTCTCTAATTTTTTCCCATTGCACATGTAAGCAAACATGTGAGACAGTGGGCTGCCATGTAGGGCACCCGGGAAGGTAAGGACTTTGCTCTTGGGCCCAGAGTGTGGCAAATGAGGGTGGAGACAGGTGTGGGTGTTTCACTTTTTCCACCCACATTTTGATGTTGTCGGTCCGGCGAGTTGAACCGGTGACTGTCTGATCATAGGCCCATCCTCTCTAGCCTCTGCACCACCACTCCCCCATAATGTATGTACATGTAGTCCTCGACTTACGATGGAGTTCCGTTCCTATGCTCCGTCGTAAAGCGAATTTCGACGGAAGTCAGAGCACACATACATACTGGCCGCCCCATATACACATACATGTACAGTACTGTACAGTTACCAAGCACTTAGCCTATCCTAACACAGTACCCTACATAATTATCAAAAAACACATAAATTTGGAGCCATAATGAAGGAAAAAGAGTTAATTTCTTACTGGGAGCTGGTGAAGCCTTCCTCCTTCTGTTAGCATGTTCGCTCGTTGCTCCTCCAAGATCTGCAGCTGCCTGCTGCTTCACGCGGTCCAGAGTGTTTAGGCAGCACGGTGGCACAACTGGTAGAGCTGCTGCCTCTCAGCGAGAAGGTTGCCGGTTCAAATCCCGGTCCGGGGCCTTTCTGGGTGGAGTTTGCATGTTCTCCCCGTGCATGCGTGGGTTTCCTCCGGGTACTCCGGTTTCCTCCCACAGACCAAAAAACATGCTTGTTAGGCTGATTGGTGACTCTAAATTGACCCTAGGTGTGAGTGTGAGAGTGGATGGTTGTTTGGTGTGAGTGAGACAGGTCCCTCTTGTAAATGAGTCCCCGTGGCTCAACGAGGCTAGCCTGTATAAATAAAGGTTGAATGAATGAATGAAAGTTTACAGTAAGGTTGTTAGCATGTTAGCTTGTTGCTCCTCTGGTCCAGTTAATGCCACCCATCCACCTCCATGCACCTCCATCAGCTTGGGTCAATCTGCCGTATTCCGTTCTGCCGTATTCCGTTGTAGCTAACACAGCACGTTCAATACTTAATCTATCCTAACACATTATCAGGAAAAATAGTTAATTTCTTACTGGGAGCTGGTCATTTCTTCCTCCATCTGCTCCGATCTGCCTTCTGCCTGCTCCCTGAGCGAGTCAGTGGAAACCCCCCCACCCTCATGTAAGTTTCAAGCTCCTCTAATGGTACATTCACACCAAACAGCGTTTCAATTGCAGGAGCGTCCAGCTTACATGCAAAGTCAATGGGGGACGCGCCTCCAGGCGCCTCCTGGCGTCGGGCGTCACCTCACGTGCGTGTTGAGCATGCTGGAAAGTGTTTTCCATGCACGTGAACCCACGTCAGCCTCCAAAGCACGCCTTGATTTAGCTGAAGATTTCGCGGTTCAAACGTTCAAACGCCGTTCAACTCTCCCTGATTGGTTGGTGTGTCAACCATTCAGGAGAGTCGGGGGAGAAGAGAGGGGGGGAGTCCCTATGTGACGCGGAAACGAGAGGACGGGTATTGCGCAACTATGTGACGTATTGTTTGTGGGACACAGAAAAAACCTGCGAGGTCGTGTACTATGGAAGAGAAACTCATTGTAGCTGTGTGTTCGCGACAAGTCCTCCACGACCAGTCAAGTCTGCTCTACAGAGACAGAAATAAAAAGCTCCTCGCCTGGCGGAGTGCAGTGAGGACTCGGTATACCGGTAAGCTCCTCCCCACCCCCGCCGCCACGCCGCCGCAGCTTTGCGTTCAGGTCTAGACACCACTGTGGGTCCAGTGCATCCACTTGCGTGCGTGACGAGCTTTTTTGAAGTTCAAACGCTGTTTGGTGTGAATAGTCACTAAGTTTTGTTTCCTGCTCCCAAGCTCCCTTAAGTTTCGGTTCAGGTACCGTATTTTCCGCCGTAAAGTCGCATCTCCGCCGTAACTCGATGCAATGTTTTTCAACGGCGCTCGTTCGTAAAGTCGGAACGTCGTAAGTCGAGGCCATCGTAAGTCGGGCATTACCTGTATATATATTTTAATGAGATGCGTGACGTAACCACGAAACGTCGTAACTCGAGGCCGTCGTAACCCGAGGACTACCTGTATGTATGTTACTGTATGTGATTTATTTGTGTTTTATTAACTAATTTCAAAGTTGGTTGCCATTTCTCTTTAACTTGTAAAGCTTTTTGTTTTGTTGTTGTATGGGCTGTATGAATGCATTTAATTTATCTCTGAAACCTTCCAGAAACTGAATTTTTCTGTTCTTTTTGTTGTCTCTGACAGGTTTCTGATGTTCAGTCATGGACAGTCACCTTTCCATCGTCCTTCTGGGAAAAGCTGGCGTTGGTAAAAGTACTTCAGCAAACACCATATTAGGACGAACAACATTTGAGTCCCAAACAGACTTTGCATCTGTGACCAAACACATATCTGTTGAAGCAGAAACAGTGTTTGGAAAACAAATTTCAGTGGTCGACACTCCAGATATATTATTATCAGAGAAGCAGATTAAAAGTTTCTGTCAGCACATTCTGCAGAGCTCCAGACTTTCTTTTTTCCTGCTGGTGAACAGAGTGGGTCGGTTCACTGAAGAAGCCCAGAAGGCTGTAGAGGCAG
>JBBPBX010016339.1:0-48268 GCA_038048925.1 Garcialebias charrua
TCATGTGTCCGAAAAAAGCCTCCTCTACTCGGACTGAATGTGGCTGCCCGGCTCCCTACTCTGGAGGTAGCTACCATTTTAGCTGTGTTGTTAGCTGTTTTTTTTAGCAAGATAACTCATAAACCACAATGCAGATTTTCTTGAAACTTACAGAGTGTAATTATTTGGTGGTCATTTACAACCTGTTAGCTGCAGAAGATATTTAGAGCTAAAAAAAAAAAAAATCGCTTTTAGCATGTTAGCTGTTAGCTACCATAAACAGATACCTACTGTTTAGATAAACAGCTCAGAAACCACTCGGTGGATATTTTTTCTGCTTACAGAGTGTAATTATATGGTTTCATTTACAGACTGTTGACCTGTAGAAGACATTTGAGATAAAATTCGATTTATTTATAATTTATTTTCGTAGCGCCCCCGAGGCTGTTTGGAAAAAGTCAAACCGAAACAATTTAAATTCAGCAGATTTGACCATTTCGTGAATTGATTAAGGAACGGTTAAGCTCGGGAACCCTTGTGCTATAACGTCAGCTAAGAAATATATTTTTCTCAGCAAAGAAATAATAGTTTTTACTGTTTTAATCTTGTAAAGTCGTTCCGTGCTGACGCTTCTGTGGCCGCCATTTTAAGCAGGGCAAATGAGGCGCTGACGCGTCGCGTAGCGGTGACGCATAATAGATGCGTATTAAACACCGAAGCGTAGTATGTACGTTTTTTCTGGTTTATTGGCAATAATTGGTCAAAGCGTATTATACATGGGAGCGTATTAAAGACTGACGAATACGGTATGTATATACGGTATACATGTATATATTTTCCATTTACCTTTTATTTTTACAGGTAGTCTCAGAGTCACGATAACTCATTTTTCAAGAGAGACCTGTTTAGGGAGCAGATGGTGGGGATTAATGGCCTTGAACGGGGTCCCAGAGTGGGGCCCTGAGTGGAGCGAATGAGGGTGAAAGCAGGTGTGAGTGCTCCACCTTTTTCACCCACTTTTTCATGTTAACGGTAATGGGAGTTGAACCTGCAACTTTCCGATCACAGGCCCATCTTCTAACCTCTGCACCACCACTCCCCCAATATAAGATTATTAATCTGAATGATTTTGTCTGAGTCAAATGTAGACTTTATTTTACTTCCTTTTTGACAATCATTCAGAATCATTGTAGTCAACAACTTGTTCTCATGTATCTTGGCAACTTCTGAGTTGTAATGATTGTGAAAAAAATGGAAAGATTGAAACAAATGACTATTGTTTTACAACAGATGTCCTACTTGATGCAACCTGGGCTTGAACCTGCCACCTCAGACTATGAGACCATGGCAATGACCACCGAGCTACCTCAGCCACCATCCGCCATGCATATAAATAGGTTTTTAGATTTTTTTGTCTTCCATCTATATGTATAGTATTTTGACTGTATGCCCTTATTAAAATCTGCTTTACCTTCAGTTGAAGGGACAGCTTCATCTATTTTGGATGATGACACTTCTAGAAAACACAACACAAAAGTTTTTTAAAAATCCTGATGCATGCTTAATAATCCAGGTAGAAAATTTTTTACAAGGTTAAGTCATGTCCTCTGGATGGATTCTTGCTAGTTGAAGAATTCGCCCAGAGGACCTGACTTAACCTCGTTTAAAAAAGTTTTGTCATGGATACGTATCAAATTTGGGTTGAAATAACTTACTATCATCACTGTCATGGATTTGTTCAGTTATTGTAGAGTTTGTTGCAGCTTCTACAGGCATATGCTGGTGAAGATTCTTCACAGGCATGTTTCTGCACTCTTGTGCTAGGACTTCTACTTCATGGTCATCTGATTCATTCTTAATTTCCATGTCTTCAGCATCACTTAATGGAATTTCATCTGAGAAATTTCCATTTTAAAAGTCAAATTCATTCATTCATTCAACCTTTAATTATACAGGTTAATCCCACTGAGCCTTACGGACTCATTTACAAGAGAGACTTGAATTTAACAGAGTGATGACAATAATGGACAACAAAAAACCTTAAAGGATTTGTACAAATTGAAAAAAAAATTAACTCAAAAGGAAAGCATGTCCTAATTTTTTGACTAAAAACACAAAAAAACTGGACTTAATCAGTTTTCTAGTATAGAAACCGGATTCCAAAAAAGTTTGGACACTAAACAAATTGTGAATAAAAACTTAATAAAATGATGTGGAGATGGCAAATGTCAATATTTTATTCGTAATAGAACATATATGACAGATCAAAAGTTTAATCTGAGTAAATGTAACATTTTAAAGGAAAAATATGTTGATTCAAAATTTCACAGTGTCAAAAAATCCCAAAAAAAGTGAGGACAAGTAGCAATAAGTGGCTGGAAAAAGGAAATTGAGCTTATAACAAACAGCTGGAAGACCAATTAACACTAATTATGTCAATTGACAACATGACTGGGTATAAAAAGAGCTTAAGAGTGTCAGTGTCTCTCAGAAGCCAAGATGGTAAGAGGATCACCAATTCCACCATTGTTGTGCAGAAAGATTGTGCAGCAATAACATAATCGTGTTACCCAGCATAAAATAGCAAAGACTTTTAATACCCTGATGCATGCTTTTAAGTTATCATCATCAACCATGCATGACATCATCAAAAGATTCAGATACAGTAAACTGGAACAATCGCTGTGCGTAAGGGTCAAGGCCGTAAAACTTTACTGGATGCTCGTGATCTCCGGCCCCTTAAACATCACTGCACCTCAAACAGGAATGCCACTGTCAAGGAAATAACAGAATGGGCTCAGAAATACTTCCAGAAAGCATTGTCAGTGAACACAATCCACCGTGCCATCTGCCACTGCCAGCCGAAACTCTACAGTGCAAAGAGGAAGCCATTTCTAAGCAAGCTCCACAAGATCAGATGTTTGCACTGGGCCAGGGGTAATCTAAAATGGAGTGTGGCAAAATGGAAGACTGTTCTGTGGTCAGATGAGTCACGATTTGAAGTTCTTTATGGAACACTGGGACGCCATGTCATCCGGAGCAGAGGACAAGGATAGCCCAAAATGTTATTAACGCTCCGTTCAGAAGCTTGCATCACTGATGGTATGGGGTTGCATGAGCGCTTGTGGCACGGGCAGCGTGCATGTGTGGAAAGGCACCATTAATGCAGAGAACTATGTTCAGGTTCTAGAACAGGGGTCTGCAACCTGCGGCTCTGGAGCCACAAGTGGCTCTTTGGTCCATATACAGCGGCTCTTTAAAGCTTTGACCAAAACTAACATAAAAATGAATTTTATTGGTTATACTAAAATAAAACAATGTTGTTTTAACAGTCTTCCTGATGTTCTTTTTGCAAATATGTGAATACCAGTAGTAGAACAATACAAAGTGTAAAGCATACTCATTTTATAATAATAATAATGTCTTTTCCTGTCATCTGCGTATGTTTCCCATACACAGACGAAATTCGTCTCTGCATTTAACCCAACCACCTACCAGGTGGTGCAGTGAGCAGCCATAGAAAGCGCCCGGGGAGCTGGAGAATTAGATGTGCACTCATAGACACCCCAAGGTGTGTAGTGGCCGGGACGCGAACCCGCGTCCTTCGGGTTCCAAGTCAAAAGCCCTGCCACTACACCATCTTGGCTCCTTCAAATTAGGATCCTTAATTTTTTCACAATAAAAAAAATAAAATAGGTCTGCAAAGTTCATTGGAACTAAACTCCAAATTAACTTTTTTTTAACTGATAAACTCCCTAGAATGTGTTTACAATGTTTTATAGCATTATGGCTGTGTTAATTTTCATATATTTGTGCGTATTTGTTTAAATCGGCAATATTTGGTCTAAAAACGTGTTTACGGTAGTCCTATGGGTTGAACTGGTGAATTACACCTTAATTTTCTGATTGGTCTACGATTCGCACTGTGACGTGTTTTCGCACTCTGTCGTCACAAAAGTGGTTCAAGCAGAGCCAATCCCCTGCAGAGATGGAAGGTCCTTGCTGCAGTACATACCTTATATGGAAGTGGTACATTGCACTCCGGAAAAGTACTGCAAAGAAGCATATTATAGTTTTCGGAATGGCAATAGTTATTTGTATATTTTAACTTATTTATTTTAGGAATACTTTTCACTACATCGAAACTATTTGGTTGTATTTGTTTTCTTATTGTGCAATGGACGAATAACACATAAATGCCACGATAGGGCAGTGGTGTAGGAGCGGGTTTGGGATCCGACAGACCCAGGTCCGATCCCTGGTCACGGCATATCTTGTGTTATTTTCTTTTTTTTACGCCTTTTGTTTTGGATAGATCGGGTGAGTACATAATTATTCTTTGTTGTTGCTTGTTGTTTATTACTAATGTAATTTTAACGTTCAGAAACAACGGTCTCTCGGCCTGGCCACACCTCCTCGCTCAACCCCCACCTGCCTCCCCCTCCTTTAGGTGGTGTCTGATGACACTCCCACTTTGTTGCATTTTTTGAAATTTGTCTTGGGGGCAGAGCTACCGTTTCACAGTGGGGTGAGCCACTCTTTTACAAATTTGCAAAATTGTTAAAATCTGTATTTGTATTTTCTTTCTTTACAACAATCCAGTTTTTCCTTTGTCTTAAAATGTAAAAATATCAAATGTTAAAAACCATTTGATATTTTTAGTTTTATAAAGTCACCTCTAATGGCCAGAAAAGCCCCATCCAACAAATTTAAGGTGGTCCACAGGCTACAGTTGATGATCAGTTGGACCACATTGCCATGGCTCCAGACACACTTAATGTATTGAATAAAGGGGCAAAAATGGCTCCTTTGTTCGTAAAGGTTGCAGACCCCTGTTCTAGAACAACATATGCTCCCATCTAATGCCATTTCTTTCAGGGAAGACCCTGCATTTTTCAGCAAGATAATGCCAGACCACATTCTGCAGTAATCACAACATCATGGCTACGTAAGAGAAGGATCTGGGTACTGAAATGGCCAGCTTGCAGTCCACATTGTTCACCTATAGAGAACATTTGGCGCATCATAATGAGGAAAGTGCGACAAAGAAGGCCCAAGACGACTGAACAGTTAGAGGCCTGTATTAGACATGAATGGGAGAGCATTCCTATTTCTAAACTTGAGAAACTGGTCTCCTCTGTCCCCAGACATCTGTTGAGTGTTGTAAGAAGAAGGGGGGATGCCACACAGTGGTAAAAATGGACATGTCCCAACTTTTTTGGGATTTGTTGAGGCCATGAAATTTTGAAACAACATATTTTTCCCTTAAAATGATACAATCTCTCAGTTTAAACTTTTGATCTGTGATTTGTGTTCTATTCTGAATAAAATATTAGATGTTGGCACCTTCACATCATTGCATTCAGTTTTTATTCACTATTTGTTTAGTGTCCCAACTTTTTTGGAATCTGGTTTGTATCTGGATTTCCCGTGATGAAGCACGGCGCCAAATTAAAAAAACTTTGAATCGGCGGCAATCAAGATGGTAGCATAGTTTAGAGTGGCCGACGGCAATTGAGCTAAAAACTTTTGAATTCAAGATAAAATCGGCACATCCCACGAACCATACTGGAATGAAAAGGGGCACAACAACTAGGAGTCGAACAAAACGAGAAAAGCAACAAGAAGAGAAGAAAATGGAAGAGAAGCAACATCAAGAGGAAAATGTTTGCGTGATGCTGCAAGCAATTAAGACCGAACTACGCAAATTCCGAAAAGAAAACAAACATGACTTCCAAAGATTAAAAGAAGAAATTAAAGAAGACATGAAAACAGAGCTGAAAGAACTAAAAGTGAAATCTACCAGAGCATTTCTGCTAACACCGAGAGAATCAACAAACTGGAAAACAGGCTGATTGGAGCTGAAGCCAGAGTAGCCGAGTCGGAGACACTGACTACAGCCTTGAAGGACGCACTTGGTAAAGTAATGAAAAGCCACAAGGAGACACAAAGTAAATTAACGGATATAGAAGGGAGATCTAGAAGGAATAATATCCGTTTGTATAGAATCCTGAAGGAAAAGAGGAAGACTCCATGCCCCGGTATGTGGACAAGTTGCTAAAAGCCACACTTATGCTCCCTGAAGACATGGACCTGCATATACAGCGAGCGCACAGAGCATTGACGCAAAAGCCGGGTCAAAATGCTCCACCGAGGTCAATAGTAATACATTTTCAGGACTACATCACTAAAGAGAGCATATTGAAAAAGGCTTGGGTTGATAAAATCTTGTATGAAGGACAACGACACTCGTTTGACCATGATTACGCAACAGAAGTGGTTCAAAAGCGCAGAGAGTATACTCACATAAAAAAAGCTTTAAAGGAGAAAGGTGTACGGTTCCAGACACCGTTGGATAAAATACGCATCCACTGTAGCACAGGCGTGCGGATGTACGGCAGCGCACATGAAGCAGCGTTGGAGATGGAGAGCAGAGGATACACAGTGCCGCTATCCGCCTCCAGCTCAGCGGAGATGGACAAGGAAGTGGAGCGCATTTCGCGAATGACAACATGGCAACCCGCTGGACAGTAAACAAGATGCATATGGATGACCCGAGTCAATATTAAGCTGGGTATGTAAAAACTCAAAAGGATAAGGAGCAGAGGATACAATGTGCAGCTACCCGGCTCCAGCTCAACGGAGATGGACAAAGAAGTGGAGCGCCTTTCGCGAATGACAACATGGCAACCCGCCGGACAGTAAACAAGACGCATATGGATGACCCGAGTCAATATTAAACAGGGTATGTAAAAATTCAAAGGATAAATTGTTGATTTTCAGTGACATATAAAAGTGGAGTGTTGATGAATAATTAAAATTTAGTCAGATATAACAAGAAAATAAACCAACTTATTTTGAATGGGAAATAATGCCGTCGGATGACGTTGGACTTTTGGATGGGTGAAACGGTGTGTCTCACCTCCAGAGAGGGGCCCTCTTTGCAGAGATTAGCCCCTCAGCCTGCCAACGGGGACTTTGGGGGTGTAAGAATTACCCCGGAATGTAAGTTTGTTTTATGTTTTTATGTTATGTTTCATTGTGTTGTGGATATACAGTATTGTAGTTTAGAAGGCCTGTTCAGGCCTCTTTTTTTCAGTCTGGAGAGTTCAAATATACATTTCAGCTCATATGACTTGGAATAATATTAAGGTGGTGTCACTGAATGGGTTAAACAGTCCAGTTAAAAGAAGTAAGGTTTTGTCTAAGCTTAGAAAAGAAAAAGCTCAGGTGGCCTTCTTGCAGGAGACTCACCTGCCTTCACAGGAGCATGAAAAATTAAAAAGATTGGGCTATAGGAACACTTTCTATAGTTCATACAGACCAAGTAAAAAAAGGAGAGTTGCTATTCTGATTTCAAATGTGGTACACTTTGAATGTTATAAAAAGATGATAGATAAAGAGGGAAGATATGTGTTACTTAAAGGAAGGTTGGAAAATAAACTAGTCACCCTCGTCAATGTTTATGCTCCACCGGAATGTCAGAAAGAATTATTTAAAGATGTCTTTAATTTAGTAGCCCAGGAAACTGAAGGCCTTCTGATCTGTGTCAGTGATTTTAACGTGGTTTTAAATTGTAGCATGGACACAACTAGTGTCAAAAACCGTAAGAGCTGTAAGACAAAATTATTGAATGCAATGATACAAGAAGTGGGGCTGGTGGATGTGTGGAGGACACTTCACCCTCAAGTGAAGGACTACACACACTACTCAGTTCCACATAAAGTTTATTCAAGAATTGACTACTTTCTGATCAATACTGAAGAAATCCATAATGTAACAGAATGCAAGATTGAAGTAGCAGATGTTTCAGACCATAAAATGATTTGTCTAAAAATTAACCTTGATAACAGGAAAATAAATACAGTATGGAGACTTAAAGGGATTGTGACATGATTTTGTAAATTTGAATATTTGTCAGAACATATATATCTTATATCATTGAGCTCTGGTCGTTTTTGCATAATAAATTATAAATATATTAAAATTTCATTCCAAGTTATGATAGTCATTTCTCTGGGACACGCCCCTAAAATTCCGTGCATTCCGCAAAACCGTCATTTGACGTACACGTGGGGAGCCGCTGCTCAACGCGCATGTAATTAATAATGGCGGAGCATGTCGACTCAGACGAGTGCAGCATTTCTAGTGTTGATCTAAGCGATTTGTCTTCAGTTTTGGAAGGTCAATATAAGCAGTAGAAGTTTTAATCTTGCTCAAATCATTTTATTGTATACTCTATTAATGGAAAACTTATTAACTTTTACGATTCAGCTTTAAAAAAACGTGCAGGGAGCTTCGTGGCTTTGAGCATGTCCGATTGCGTTTGAGATCTATCATTTTAAGACAGTAAATCATCCAAAACTCTCATTAATAGACTCTCCCCAAATAAAAACAAACAACAGATCGTACCTGATTGCGCCGACATAATTTAAAAATACCTAAATAGCACCCCGTGTTGACTCGGGAGCTATGCTAATGTCTGTTAGCAAGCAGATGTCGGCAGATAGACCTCACGTCTGACATATATCATTTTTAAACAGTAAATCATCCAAAACCCTCATTAATAGACTCTCCCCAAATAAAAACAAACAACAGATCGTACCTGATTGCGCCGACATAATTTAAAAATACCTAAATAGCACCCCGTGTTGACTCGGGAGCTATGCTAATGTCTGTTAGCAAGCAGATGTCGGCAGATAGACCTCACGTCTGACATACAGGTAGTCCCCGATTTACGAGCGCTCTGATCTGCGAGGTTCCAGACTTACGAGCTGCGAATTTTTGGAAAAAACGAAAAAAATACTGAGTTTTCATGTGTTTTTTCACCACAGTTAGTTAGTTAAGCATATGGACACACGTTTCCGATCATTTTTATGCACTCATAAGCAGTTTTTGGATGAAAATAGAGTGTTTGTAGTCGCGCTAGCGAAAACCGTTCCAATTTACGAGCGAAATTCCGGATTTACGAGAGAAATGGCGGCCGTTCCGAAATACGAGATTTCCGGTTTACGAGCGCCTCGTTGTAACGGATCTCGCTCGTAAATCGGGGACTACCTGTATATCATTTTTAAACAGTAAATCATCCAAAACCCTCATTAATAGACTCTCCCCAAATAAAAACAAACAACAGATCGTACCTGATTGCGCCGACATAATTTAAAAATACCTAAATAGCACCCGTGTTGACTCGGGAGCTATGCTAATGTCTGTTAGCAAGCAGATGTCGGCAGATAGACCTCACGTCTGACATATATCTTTTTAAACAGTAAATCATCCAAAACCCTCATTAATAGACTCTCCCCAAATAAAAACAAACAACAGATCGTACCTGATTGCGCCGACATAATTTAAAAATACCTAAATAGCACCCGTGTTGACTCGGGAGCTATGCTAATGTCTGTTAGCAAGCAGATGTCGGCAGATAGACCTCACGTCTGACATATATCATTTTTAAACAGTAAATCATCCAAAACCCTCATTAATAGACTCTCCCCAAATAAAAACAAACAACAGATCGTACCTGATTGCGCCGACATAATTTAAAAATACCTAAATAGCACCCCGTGTTGACTCGGGAGCTATGCTAATGTCTGTTAGCAAGCAGATGTCGGCAGATAGACCTCACGTCTGACATATATCATTTTTAAACAGTAAATCATCCAAAACCCTCATTAATAGACTCTCCCCAAATAAAAACAAACAACAGATCGTACCTGATTGCGCCGACATAATTTAAAAATACCTAAATAGCACTCCGTGTTGACTCGGGATCTATGCTAATGTCTGTTAGCAAGCAGATGTCGGCAGATAGACCTCACGTCTGACATATATCTTTTTTAAACAGTAAATCATCCAAAACTCTCATTAATAGACTCTCCCCAAATAAAAACAAACAACAGCTCGTACCTGATAGGCAGTAAGATGGTCGCTGCAGACATAGGACTCTCAGTAGGAACCCATCGGTCACAAGTTCTCTGTACTTCCATTCTAGGCAAAGTTTCTCATCTTTTGGGAATTTGTGAAGGCTCACTTGTTCACTGCTGATATTAGAACACCCAAATGCGCTACAACGTGACAGCATTTTTCAAGTTACACCAAAAAAAAAAAGAGTCGATCTTTCACCAAACAAAGGGGCAAGCCAGGCTCCGCCTTATGCCCAGTGCCCACGTGTACGTCACATGAAGATTTGCATAAATTCACGGGGCGTGTCCCAGAGAATTTATGGTAAAAAATTACCATAAATTGGAATGAAATTTTAATATATTTATAATTTATTATGCAAAAACGACCAGAGCTCAATGATATAAGATATATATGTTCTGACAAATATTCAAATTTACAAAATCATGTCACAATACCTTTAACTTGAGCATCTTAAACAAGGAAGATAAAATAAAACAAATTAAGGAAGAAATCAAACGATTCTTTTAAAAAAATGATACAAGAGATGTGAATCCAGCCATGCTTTGGGATGCACTGAAAGCAGTTTTGAGGGGAAAGTTGATAGCCCTTACAGCGGCGCAAAAACGTATAAGAATGATTACATATAAAAATAAAACAGAAAATCTTAAATCCCTTGAGGAAGAACACAAACAAACAGGAAGTCATTCAATCCTAAAACAGAAGTAGAAAAGAAAAGGAAAGAAATTAATGAGATCCTTAGGGAAGAAATTGAGATGAAAGCTAGATTTGCAAAACAAAGCTATTATGAACTAGGACCAAAAGCTGGGTGGATGGATGATGGATGGATGCATGGATGGGTGGATGGATGCATGGATGGGTGGATGGATGCATGGATGGGTGGATGGATGATGGATGGATGCATGGGTGGGTGATAATGAAAGATGGATGTACACTGGATGGATGTTGTCTATGACATAATGTCACCTGCTCAGCTGCAGCGTTTTCCCATCTCTACACACTCCAGCGTGCTCTGGCTGCGAGCGTCCACTCTTCAGACTGGTCATAGTTCATCAGCACGCGACCGAGGACACGTTCCTGCAATGAAGGATGAAAACTTCAAAGACAAGCACTCACATCAGCTGAGCAGGATGTAGGATGGTTGCTCAAAGTAGCAGAAATTACCACAAAAAACTTGATAACATTATCTAAATATGCAAAAAAAAAAAAACTGGCAGAAAAGGTAGAACAAGCTTAAATTAGCAAATATTTATATGATTAAACTTATAATAGGGTGAATATCAAATATTGTTTTATTTTGATTATTACAGCTGAAACCACTGATGATCCAGCTATGAAAATGTAGAGATGTTATTTAGACAGAATTTGGGTGAAATTTTGCACATAACGTTAGAATAAACATAGAAAATAAAACAGATGCTTCAAAGGGACTCATCTTTTTTAAACTATAAGTAATGTTGAATAATTATTAGATGGATACATTAATTAAAGCAGTACCAATCAGTGCTCTGTGGACGACGTGAACGGGTTCCATCACGTCCTCCTCTGTCCTGACAAGTCGCGGCTTGACACCTACTTCCTCGTTGGTAAGGCTTCATTAAATACTGTACGGCTGCAGACATAAATTAGAACCTGCTGTTTATTGTTTAACGAGTCACAGCTGAGCTCAGAGCCGGGAGGATGCAGGATTTTAGGTTTTAGTTTTAGTTCTGAGGCTCCAGGGGAAGAGGAACGGGTGCTGGTCTTAAAATAAAAAAATGTTTTTTTTTTAGCGTTGAAGATTAAAATAATAACATAAACGGTGCCAGCATTATCATAAAATCCTGTTTTCACTTTAATAACTATCTGTCAAAGTTATTTCAGCTGAAAATCATAAAAAGAAACAAAATTGTTGGATCTCAGGAATATTTCCTTCAAACATGTATAAAGAAGAGAGATGGCCTTTAATTCAACTTTATTTTAACCCACAGATGTACAAATCACAAAACATGAACTTTAAAGCAAAGATAACAATAAAAAAATATGTATGTGAACAAGAAACAAAACCACACATCAAACTGAATGAAAATAGACACAATCATGAAAGCAAATATCGGTACATCAAATGATGAAGAAAACCTATAAAATCTTAAATACAGATGATTTGTAGAATCTGGTTCATCAGAGATTTAATGGTGAACTAAAGTTCATTAGCAAGGTGTGTGTGTGTGTGTGTGTGTGTGTGTGTGTGTGTGTGTGTTTACACACGTGTATATGCATGTATAGGCATGTATAGGCATGTCATGTATAGGCATGTGGGAAAGCCCACTGCATGGCAGGTGATCCCACACACCCACTACACAGCTGCTTCAGACTGCTGCCATCAGGGAGGAGACTGAGGAGTCTCCAGGCTCGAACCAGCAGACTGAGAGACAGCTCTGTTCATCAGGCAGTCAGGATGCTAAACACTCTGCCTGCTCTGCCCCCCCTCCCATTTGAACTGCCTTAACACTAAAACTTTCTCACACATTACCACACAACACAAAGATTTTAACACTGGACTCTGTGTCATCAAACGGGTTATTCACTAAACTCTCGGTCATGTGCTCATACAGTTTGCACTACTTCTCATACTTGCACTAATGTTTGTATTACATCACTGCCTATAGTCATAATACTGTTTACATTCTCTGTTTACATTTATTAATACTGTTTACTTTTATTACTACTGCTTACATTTAATTACTACTGTTTACATTTACACTACTCTAATATCTACACCACTGCTGATACATATACAGTGTGCTCTGAACGGTCTTATTTAGGGATGCCCAATGTGCCTTACTGCATATGCCACTTTTTGCCTCTATAACAACATCAACTACTACCTCATACATATACTGTGTACATTAACTCATACGCTGCTTTGCCACTTTGCAAATGTCAATGCTAGAAACCTTTAGTTTATTTTAGTTATACTTTTTATACTCTTTTTTTATACTAGTATGCAAAAACTCAGGACAGTATTATGTTCATTAAATGTTTAATGTTTTAGTTTTAGAGTTGGTGTAAATTTTCATACTCTTATACCACTATGCAAAAACTCAGGACAGTGTTAGTTTTACTATTTTATGCTTATGTCTATTATTATATGTTTCAGTGTTTCAATGTTTAGATGTTTACTGTTGCACCGAGGGACTGAGAGAAACGCAATTTCGGTCCTGTGTATGTCCTGTACAGTACATATTGCAGATCTGACAATAAAGTTGACTTTGACTTTTTTGACTTTGATGTAACGGTACAAGTGGGTGTACCGAACCGTTTCGGTACAACACGT
Source organism: Garcialebias charrua (assembly GCA_038048925.1). Taxonomy (NCBI): domain Eukaryota; kingdom Metazoa; phylum Chordata; class Actinopteri; order Cyprinodontiformes; family Rivulidae; genus Garcialebias; species Garcialebias charrua. The sequence continues at coordinate 13,220 of JBBPBX010016339.1, forward strand.
TCGGTTCGGTCCACCTGCGTACTGTTTCGGTTATTTTTTCACTCATTAAATGTTTTTAACGGGAGAATATATGCGCGCGGAACTAAAAATTCCTAGGCGTGTTTCAGCACGGCGCTATTATTTGTTGCATAGCGCTCCTGCAGCACGAGGAGGAGGAGTAGCAGCGTAGCATGCTAACTACGGCAACAAACAAGCCGGAGCCTGAAGATCCTCACAGCTTGTTGCGGTCGCCTGTTTGGGAACATTTTGGCTTTCCTGTTAAAACTCACGATGGGGAAAGACAAGTCGACAAATCCAAAGCAGTGTGTCGTCATTGTTTCACCGAGGTTGGATACGCAGCAGGTAACACGTCTAACTTATTAACGCATTTGAAACGACATCATCCAAATGTGAACGTCTCATCCACAAGGAAGAAAAGCAGCCTGGTTCAAACACCGATAACAGCAGCATTTAAACAGCCTTTATCAGGTCAGTCAGATCGCTTCAAATCAATAACACAAGCTGTTGGAGTGTTTATCGCGCTGGATCTACGTCCCTATTTTGTTGTTGAATGCACCAGCTTTAAACATATGATTAAAGTTCTTGAGCCCCGCTATAAGATCCCATCACGTCAACACTTTAGCCAAAAACACTTTTCAATTTTCCATCTCATCTTCAAAGGGTATGTACCATCGACCTACAAGATTTCAAGTTGTATAAGATTGATATGTCTATAAACTACTGTATATATAAATATGTGGTTAAATGTCACAGTTTAGTATTTCTTTCTGCAAATTTAGCAATAAACAATGTGTTGTTCTTTACATAGCACATTTTAGACACTCTACTTTTGTTTATTTTAGCTTGTAAAAACAAGAGGCTCAAACACCTCTAGAAGAATAGAAGACATTATCAGCAGGATCTGCTCAGCTGCTGTGGAGCTTTTAACAATAAGAAGTAGGCCACATTACCTCCCCCGCGACTATTCAGCAATAATAATAAGTGCTGTTTACATACCCCCCGATGCTAATGCCAACGACGCCCAGGGAGAAATTCATGACTTACTCACCTCGCTGCAGTGTAAATATCCTGAGGGGTTTTTCATTGTCTCCGGGGACTTCAATCATGTGGATTTACGTGTCATCCTTCCAACCTTCAATCAGCACGTTTTCACAGCAACACGAGGAAATAAGACGCTAGACCAAGTCTTCACGAATGTGAAGGGGGCGTACACGGCGAAGCCACGCCCACCGCTCGGGGCTTCCGACCATCGCTCCCTGTTATTGGTCCCTAGACAGCTCCCCCCACTCAGACGTTCCAAGCCGGAACAAAGAGAGATCACATTGTGGCGCCAAGATAGTTCCCCCATGCTAAGAGACTGCTTTGAAAACACAAACTGGTCTGTCTTCAAAGAGGCAGCTACGAATGGAAGTTCAGTTGACCTGGAACTTTATGCTTCCTCAGTCCTGGGTTACATCAGTACATGTGCTGAAAATGTATCCATAAGAAAGTATGTTAAATTCTACCCCAATCAAAAACCCTGGCTAAATAAGGATGTCCGCACCCTGCTGGCAGCCAGGGACACTGCTTTCAAGTCTAGAGATACTGAGGAGTTGAGAAAGTGCAGGAGAGAACTGGATGATGGCATAAAGAAGGCCAAAGCCGCGTATGCACAGAGGATCGAGGGTCAGTTCATCTCACATGATCCACGGAGCATGTGGCAGGGCATCAAATGCTTAACAGACTACAAGGGCAAAAGCAAACAATGCCCCAGGGACCCATCCCTGCCTGATGCCCTCAATAAGTTTTATGCACGTTTTGAAGATCCAAACAGACCAGCTAGCACCAGGCTCACCTCATCACCAGACGAGGAGCACCTCAAAGTGACCGCAGCAGAAGTGAGAGGTAGTCTCAGAAGGATCAACCCTCATAAAGCTACGGGTCCAGACAACATCCCAGGGAAAGTTCTGAAGGAATGTGCGGACCAGCTCTGTGAGGTGCTGGCTGACGTCTTCACCACCTCACTTTCACTGGAGTCAGTTCCCACCTGCCTGAAGACTGCCACCATCATCCCAGTCCCAAAAAGCTCCACAGTGACTGGTCTGAATGACTATAGACCGGTGGCTCTCACCCCGATAGTCGCTAAATGTTTTGAGAAACTGGTCATGTCCCACATCAAGACAACCGTCAACATCAGCGAGGACCCTCATCAATATGCATACCGCGAGAACCGATCAACAGAGGACGCCATCTCCTCTGTGGTCCACACTGCTCTCACCCACCTGGATCAGAAGGACTCATACGTGCGTCTGCTCTTTGTGGACTTCACATCTGCCTTCAACACCATGATCCCCCAAACTCTGATAGACAAACTATCCACACTTGGACTAAGCCCCTCCATCTGTAACTGGGTACTAGACTTCTTAACAAACAGACCACAGTCCGTGAAGATCCACAACTTCTCCTCCTCCACCATCACCCTCAGCACTGGCTCTCCTCAAGGATGTGTGCTGAGCCCTCTTCTGTTCACTCTGCTCACATATGATTGTACAGCCACACATCCAGGCTGTCATATTGTTAAGTTTGCAGATGATACAGCTGTGGTGGGATGCATCACAGATAATGATGAATCCAGCTACAGACAGGAGGTGGAACATCTGGAGAGCTGGTGCAAAGAGAACAACCTTCACATGAATGTGAAGAAGACGAAGGAGATGATTGTGGACTTCAGAAGGAACAAACACACCCACACCCCACTGTATATAGGTGGATCTGCGGTGGAGGTGGTCTCCAGCTACAAGTACCTGGGTGTACACTTGAATGATAACCTCAGCTGGAGCAATAACACCACCAGCCTGATCAAGAAAGGACATCAAAGACTCTACTTCCTCAGACGGCTGAGACGAGCTGGTCTGAGAAGCTCAGTCCTCACCTCGTTCTACAGGTGTGCAGTGGAGAGCGTCCTGTGCTCCAGCATCAACGTGTGGCATGGAGGCTGCACAGTTGCAGAGAGGAAAGCTCTACAGAGAGTGGTGAAGGCTGCACAGAAGTCTGTGGGAGTCAGTCTCCCCACCATCACAGACATTTACACCTCCAGATGCAGAAAAAGAGCCACCTGCATCATGAAAGACCTCACTCACCCAGCACACTCACTCTTTGCACCACTCCCCTCGGGACGGAGGTTGAGGAGCATCAAATGTAGAACCACTAGACTGAGGAACAGCTTCTACCCTGAGGCTGTCAGACTCATGAATAAATAAATAATAAGAATAAACACTGCAAAATGTCACATCATGTTGATACTGATCTGTTTCTTGTTGCTGCGTTCATCTGTGACCATCTGCTCATAATGACTCATGTTCGTGCTGCTGTTTATAATGATGTTTTTCTACTACATTAGGGCTTAGTGTATTACTAGCTGATGTCTCTCTTAGTTAATCCTAGATGTTATTATTGTTTTTCTCTTGCATTTGTTGTTGGATGTAACTGGGACCCTGTGTACATAATCTTGTTTTCAACACATGTACTACATGCGGTGCAAATGACAATAAATTCTCTCTGACTCTGACTCTGACAACCTGGCAATGGACCTGTCTCAGGATAAAGCTCAGTCTGATGTTGTGAGTATTAATTGATTCACACAATTGATAAGTGAATAATTTTTTTTTTAACTGTTAAATTCCACATTAATATTATTTATATATTTGTATATTTTTGCAAAGCAATTGGAGTGTCTGCATGGAGTTCATAATATGCTCTTTTCTGTCTGCATCACGTTCATAAGATGCTCTTTTCTGGTGATGGTACTTCTTATCTTATCAGGGTGTTTTGCTACAATATATTTGCTGTATTAAAATATGTCTCTGTTCCTGCTCTTGTGTTTAGTCACCGCCACCCCTAAAAAAAGTAAATGTTAAGATCCTAAACTCATTCTTTCTTGGGACCTCTTTGTAATTATACAATATTTGCTTTATTTGATTAAGATTCCTCTCTATCCTGGGATTTATCATCAATATTGACACATTGATGTCAATGGTTCCTGTGCTGCTTGATGAGCAGCGATATATCCTGACCTACAGGTTCAGCCAGGACCACTTGGAGCTTCTCTTTAACTCCATCAGAGCATCTGGTACAATTCATAATTATTTTTTAACACAACACTAAGTGACCGGAACTGTCAGCAACTGTATTGTTTTCAATTTGTTGATCCATGTTTTCTTTTTTTTTTAGGAAAATACATTTGGTTTGTTTATTTGTTTGAAAAATCGGTGAATATGTAATATACTGTTATATATCTTGTGTCTATTTTAAGGTGGATGGAATAACAACCCTAGTGCCAGCCAGTTCAAGAACATTTTCAGAAAGCTGATGGCCCGGTGTGGTGTTAAACCAAGCATAAAAGGCAATGTGACCGCACAGGATGAGACAGAGTCCCTACCAGTTGAACCAATGTCCTCTGCTGACCAGTTCTACCACATTGACACATCAACAAACCTGTCAGCTGTAGACATGTCCTCTGTAGAAGAAGAAGATCTTCCATCACCGTTTGCTGACATTCCTGCTCTTATACATGACCACAGCTACCTTCCCAGCCGCTTCGATGGTCTTGTGGAAAACACACTTGTGTACATTTCAGGTAGAGGTTGACTTATACTATATTTGACCTATTACCTGTAGTGCTAACATTCAGCATATAATATTCAAAAACTGAAATGATGGTCAAATAATGAGATGATAGTCCTAAAAAGGAAATGTAACCTTAATTTTACTTACTATGTTTATTATTAATATTGTTCATTTGTCTAACTCTATTTCAAGGTTTTGTTGTGCGACGGGCATTGAGAAAGTTGTCCTGTGATGTCTGCCGTGCCAGCCTGGTGACAGACGCTGCAACTGCCAGTGAAGACAAGAGCTACCACCTGCTGACTCTGAGAAACAAAGGGGGGCTGATGATTCCTTCTGAAGGCACAGTGAGGGTAGTTAGGGCAGCAGAGTGGGTCATTCGTCAGGCATCTGCAGATTGCATACGATCACAGCCCATCAAACAACTAGAGGTCCTCTACATTGTGCGGAAGAGGATAGGTACAGAGGATGTGTTTTTGCTTGGGAAGCACAACAGTGACACACAATATGGCATTGACAGTCACCACCATATGCTGCTCTCATTAGTTGTCTCATTGTTTTTCAAGCTAAGGCTACATCACTTGGCAAAAATCAATAATTTGCGTTTACAGAGTGGCAACATGAGACAGAAGCTCACCAAGGCAGTCCTTTTTAAAGGGCATTAGCTCCAAAAACACAAAGATTTTAACACTGGACTCTGTGTCATCAAACGGGTTATTCACTAAACTCTCGGTCATGTGCTCATTCTGTTTGCACTGCTCATATTTGCACTAATGTTTGTATTACATCACTGCCTATAGTCATAATACTGTTTACATTCTCGGTTTACATACTACTGTTTACATTCAATGTTTACATTTATTAATACTATTTACATTTATTACTACTGCTTACATTTATTACTACTGTTTACATTTACACTACTTTTATATCTACACCACTGCTGATACACATACAGTATTCTTTGACCAGCCTTATTTAAGGATGCCCAATGTGCCTTACTGCATATGCCACTTTTGCCTCTATAACAACATGAACTACTACCTCATACATATACTGTGTACATTAACTCATATGCTGCTTTGCCACTTTGCAAATGTCAATGCTAGAACCTTTAGTTTATTTTATAGTTATACTGTACTTTTATACTTTTTTACTTTTTATACTAGTATGCAAAAACTCAGGACAGTATTATGTTCATTAAATGTTTAGTGTTTTAGTTTTAGAGTTGGTGTAAATTTTCATACTCATTTACCACTATGCAAAAACTCAGGACAGTGTTACAGTTTTACTATTTTATGCTTATGTTTATTATTATATGTTTCAGTGTTTTAATGTTTAAATAGTTACTGTTGCACCGAGGGACTGAGAGTCTTGTCACACTATCAGATGTTTATTTCTGTTTGTTTGTTTGTTTATTTATATCTCCCGATTATTAAATCTTTTCATGTATCTAAAAAAAATAAACTACACATATTGACCAAGGTTTGTGTAATAATGTATTTAATATTACATAATATTTGCATGTGTAGGGAAAAAATTGGCATAAATTATTTTCATACCACTAATAATAATGCTATTTATGATGAAATAGTATTAAATATTTATTAGCATTGTAACATATGTCAGTTAATTTCGCTGGAAATAAACATGTATTTATAAATAGATGTAAATATAATCTTATTGTGTATATTGCTAGTGCAATTGTAATAGATTAATAATAGTAATAAATGTAGAATAAGGTATTTAAACACTTACTGATTTACTATTATTGTAGATGCGCAGTTTAGCAGACTTTAATCTTGCACAAACTGCCACCAAAGAGCGAGTTCTTCCTTTTTCCGATACTAAGTTGTTTTTACTGTGATTAGACAAGAAATGTAATTTCACGCTTAGACTTCAATTTATATTGGTCTACCAAAAATATAGACCTTTTATTGAAACTATCACAAGAATTACATTAAAACATTTGTATCGATATTAGCTCTGATTTAATAACTACGTTGACAAGAATTCAAATTAAAACAAACAGACAGTTGGACCTTTCTGTTGGCACATTACTTAAAGTTTACCATGATGAAAACAAACATATTAATAGCTTATGAAAAATAAGAAATAGGAGGAAAGAGTTCTGGAGTTAAGTTAAGCTAAAGTTGTTTACTTTGAACCAACCAGGGTGGCAAGCTTTCCCATACGGATCAGGCTGAGCCTCCAACACGTGCAGCATACAAGCAAAGCCTCTTTACCTGGTGACGAGACGTCTTGCGAGGTGAGGACTGAGAAGTTTGTGGACACTAACGGACTGTGTGGTCCAGTGAGCGTCCAGATGACTTCGAGCGTGTATGACTGGGTCAGACGAGCGGGAGCACGCTTTCACCGGCAGAAACAGACTCCAATCGCACTGGTTGAACTTTCAAAATAAAACTTTAGAAAACAAATTCTTCCAGAAATGAGTGTTGAGGCACAGCAAGGCTTTGCCGTGACTCTCAGCTGAGACGTGGGTCGAGTTGGCACGATGACCGGGCCGTCTATCAGCTTTTCAGAGAGGAGAGCAGGTTGACCGTTCGTTCTCCTCCAAAACTCTAAAGGCAACTCCGTGAGTGCTGAGAACTGAGTCCCAGCACGGAGACAAAACAAAAGGCAGGTGTGAAAACAGAGCACTCTCTGTTTAGGCACAGATGAATTGTTTTTAGAACGGACGGGAGACCGAAGATTAAGTTATGTCTAGAACTTCTCCTTCGAAACAAAAACAGTTCAAACAAATACGAAGAATTGTTCATTCAACTTTAGACACATTCTGCATAGAGCAGACAGTTTAAAGCACAGATCATTCTGAGATGTTCTCTTAACTTTGTCATATTTAAAATATACCAGCTTAGTAAAATCATCATTGAAATGACAAAAATACTGTTTGATCAATTCTGAATTAACACACATTAAAGAGAAAGTTCAATCTGATTAATTAGTGTCCATTAATTCATAATAATTGTTAAAATATATAAGTGTCCATCTGTCTCCTTGAGGTTCAAGCAAGTGTAACACTGAGTGATTCAGAGAGGTGTAGAGAGGTGTACTTGAAGGTCAAGACAGAAATATCAGAGGCTAGGTGTATCACTACAGTCCCCCTTTTTGGAAGTCATCGCCTGTCCTTGGAGATGAGTTCCAACACGAAAGGATACCACCGAATGTCTCTGACCTCTATGTAATCCAGCAAATGGAAAAAGAAAAATCAAAAAGTTCAAAATTATACTCCCATAATGTTTTTGGAAATTCCATACTGTTCGTAGGTAATCCCTTTGCGGCAAGCTTTTAATCCTTTGGAAACATAGTCTGTTAACCCATGGAAAACTGAGTCTGTGATCCCTTGGAAACAAAGTCTTATAATCCACAACGGTAAATCCACAACGATGGGGGTTATTGATTTCATCAGCAAGAATGGTTTTTAATCAGCATGTAGAGGGGATCCCTCGATTGAAGCAGAGGAGGCGGGCCTTGGATGAAGGTTGAAGACCAACGTTGGATCAGCAGGTCCCCACATCGAAGGTTGCAGGCTGGATGGCTTCCAGTCGGTGCCACCCTGGTTCAATGTGTCATGCAATTATGTGGTTTTAGGTGGGCTTATGATTGGGATTCTACATTAAGCCTTACCTATATGCACCTGGTATGTAAGCTATCATGGATTAGATCAGCTAAAATTACCAATTAAGGGGTGGATCAATGCTGTAAAAATCAGAAATAGGGATCTATACCTATAGAAATGGGGAGGGCTTCTGTAACGAAGGCCTCTTCTTTCAAACTATTCCTCCATTCATTATTTAGTTTAGGTTAAACTAAAATAAAAAATGAAACTAGTTTGGTCTAAATGTCTGTTGTCTTTTAGACGAACGACGCAAAATTTGGTAATCCCTAAAAATTTTGAAGTCTATGGCGAGACTCATCAAAATGAATAGATCTAGAATAGAAACGATCGCATCGGTTCTACATAAATGATTGGGAGATCAGTGTAGATTATAGTACCTTAAGTAGTATTAATCTACTATGACTCATCAAAGATTGAGATCTTTAACAAAATGAACAGCATGTTGGCATAGTTAAAATCCATTTAAGTCTTCAACTTATCAACAATCAAAACCTCTTTTGGCTGGGAGTGTTCAGAAAACAATAACAACTTCAATAACAACAAAAGTAGCAATCAAGCAACTAAAAACAACGTTTCACTACGTCAAACTCACTCTGGTCGTCAGACTCCAACGTCACACACAAGAAAAACAGTTCTTAGCTTTATAACCGATGTCAATTAAATCCTGCAGATTTAAACGGTTGTTAAGGTTAGTTTTTGTTGTGGGTTTTATGCTTAGCGTTTCTAAGTTCTAGTTGGAACGGTTTCTTTTCGCAACTAGAATAGTTTAAACTGTTTAAGCTTATTTACTATCCTGTGCTTGGACGACCTTCTTTTCCCATGAAGTCTGTGAGTTTGCGAGATCTTTGTCGTTTGTGGGGTTATTGAAATCTTTGTCCTTGACATGGGCATGGCCTAACATCACCCCCCTGTGGTCATGAGGGACCACGCGCACGGGTGTGGACGTCCGTCCATGGGCACGAGTTAGGATGCCATTGTTTAGTTTAAGCTGTTCGCGCAGTTTATGGGGAACCTTGTACAGGAACCTTATAGGTTTCGGCCAACGTACCTCTGTACGTTTACCTCTTTCTGCGTAATGCAGGTGTGTCACAACTGTCGGCGCCGTCGCAGGCGTGTCTCTGTCGTTGTGATGTATGTCTTCCCACTTCATGAATGAAGAGGTGCTCTTTGAGTCTGTAAGAACTATGTCATCTCTGAGTAGTTCTAAATTCAAATGCTCTTGAACCAAGGTTTCATTGAAAGCTTGGCTGATAACTGCATTACCTGTCCCAGAGGACAGTACAGCGTTCTCGGTGTGTGACCCTAGGATCTCTACACCGTCGTTTACCTGTGGTAGGAAGTGTGAGTCTGCCCCCCTTTTGTTAGAGGAGGGGTCCTCAAAATCTGTAACAATGAAGTCCAAGTGACTGTCAGCGTGTAGTAGACTGTCACCTTGTGGGCTCAGATGTCCTTGAACCAAGACTTCACTGAAAACTTGGCCGTATGCCGAATTACCCGTCCCACAGGACAGTACAGCGTCCACGGTGTGTGATCCTTGGATCACCACACCCTCTTCTACCTGTGGTAGGAAGTGGTCAGGGAGTGCTGAAGGCGTCAGCTCGCAGAGGAGGTCCTCGTGATGGGCCAGAGTCTGGTCCACCTGTTGAGTCTCCTCTGTCTCACCTGTAGTTGAAGGTTCACTTACCGGGTCTGCGGTCTCGGTTGGGGAATCCCATGTGACCTCAGTGGTACCTGTTGTTAGACAGTCAGTGTCCTGACCTTGAGGAGGTACCACGATTGGCAGTGGACTGCTCACTGTGGTCCACATCGTCTGATTGCCATAATTTATAATCGCCTCAAAGCGATTAATAAAATCTTGGCCAACCACAAATGGAGTCTGGAGTGAGTCAAGTTCAGACACATATACCGGGTGGTATAGTGTCATTTCGCCAATCTGCATGTGAACCATGGCTATTAGGGTTGTTCTCGTCTTTGCAAGGCCTTGTTGCTCACCATAAGTGTATTTCACAAAGGGTATTTGCCTGCCAACATCGTTAGCGGCGGTCCTTAGCTCCTCAAACAGTTCGGCTGACATGGTAGACACGTCTGAGCCGCTAACCAGGAGCGCTTCTTGCTCTAGGACCCCTTCCAATGTGAGTGGGAGGTAAGCTCTCTTAGCTTTACCCCTTCTTACAAAGTGACACAGAAACCGTTCAGGTTTTTCCACACGTGTCTGTGTACGTGTGACTCTGTCTGTGTAATCGTCGTCGCTGTCAGCATCATGATGGCTGTCTGCCTCATGACCTTCAGGATGTGGACTTTCAGGACGCAGATCATCAGCAATTTGATTGCTGTCAGCATTTATGTCAATGTTGACGTTGTTGTTGTCAACTGTGTGCACTGAGTTGCTGCAAAAGGCAGTGCTGCGCGTCGCCTCATTAGGATGAACAACGTCGTTTGTGTTATCATCAAGGACAACGTCATACGATGTGTCAGCTTGGTCAACCACTGTAACATTCAAATCATTTGACAAACAACTCACAACCTCAGTCACGTTCTCGCGCGGAGGCGCCGCTCCCATAATCTGGAGCTTGTGTGACTCTTTGCACGTCTCGAACTGTGCAGTTCGAGGGGCAGGGGCAGTAGGGCCGCCTCTCGTGGGTACATGTCGGGACAGACCATTTTTCAATGGTTCACAGTGTCCATGCAACCGCCTTCGAATCTCACCCACTGTGAGATCCATGAGAGAACTCTGTTGGTTCGATCCGAACCATCTGTGTTCATTTAGAGAGCGAACACCTGCCTCTTGTGGTTCACTGCTCATCTCAAGGTTTTCAACCTGAGGGGCAGGGGCAGAAGAACCTCCTGTGAACCGATCCGAGTCACTGGTCCAGTTGGAACTGACCTGTTGTTTGTTATCATGATGGACCTTAGTCCTTTCGCACTTTGAAGGAGAGGGAACCCCTTCTACTTCCTGCGAGTGGGATGTGACCTTTTGACCTGGGCACACCACTAAGGGTGTTTTCCGTCGTTCGAGTATGTCAAAAAATTCCACAGCACATTGTTTAATTTCTGCCATGGTACACTCTTCGCAATTAACATTGAAGCGGACACATTTCATTATGAACGGTATCAGATTCAAAGTGAACCGTCTTTTAAACTCCACATCATCCTCTATTCCAGGTACAGCTTTATTCCCTGTGTAAACAGAGAGGAGCCTGTCATAAAACACCAGGGGATGTTCACCTGGTTCCTGAAGGACGTTCTTTGCAGCTAAGTGCCTATCAAAGGATGCACCTGTTAGAACGTCCATCTTCCTACTGATTTTCTGTGAAAAATCAAGGACAGTCGGTCTTATATCACAGTGGATAGTCTCACCATGTGATGCCAAGATGTGAAATTAAACAAAAATCAGTGATTCCCATTAATTTGTCGACCTGTGACAAGGTCAAACAAAATTGGCTGTTATTGTGTGATTTTGTGAAAATCAAGACAAAAGAAGCCTCATGTGTGTCATTTTAAACTTGCAGTTGAAAAACACAGGGACAGAGATCTAGTTCTGCACAGAATTGATGATAAGAGTGTCAAGGCTTATCAAAAACAGACATGTCTGTATTAAAATCTGTGTAACTGTTCTGCCATCAACATTCAATTATTTGTGAAAATCAAATGAAAAGTGTATTGTGAGGACAATATTTCAAAATGTTACCCGTTTAAAACAGGAACAGTTACCATGTACACATTACAGGAAGACTGCGTCTTCTAATGTAACCAGCAGGGGGCACAGCGCTGGAAATGAGTTTATCACAGCGACTGTAATTTCTCTATCTGACCGCTATAGAGGCGCTGTTATCACCAGTGAGCGCAGCCGTAGCTTTCAGCCCACACAGACATCCAACACGGATGAAAAGCATCAATCAGACAGATCTAAAGCGTAACGTGATAGGCTCTAGAACCCAGGCTCACAAAAACGAAATCATGTGAGCAAAATCGGTTGAACTGTGAAACATTTTAAACTGCGTTTAAAAGAAATAAGGTCGGTCCTCATAAAACCGGCAAAATCGGTGTCACGTGACCTGGTCACATGGCGATCGGCAGTTTTTCAGAGCAACCGGCTCAATCCACCCATTAAAATCTCAAAAACACCGCGATTAAACAGTCTTTTTAATGACAGTAATGGACAAACAAGCACGGAAACTCGTCTGAGATAAGCTGTGAAGTGAAAGTTGACGAGGAGCGGGGCTTCAAACCCACTGCGCAAGCGTCAACACTCACAGCGAAATCGACCAATCACAGCGAAGACAGAACTGTAGTTCTAAAACCCAAGTGTTCATGGGAAATTGTGTCTTCCAAACCCAACGCCGCCCACAGGCGACGTGCCGTTCGAGCGGTGCGTTCACGGACCTGCGGTCTTTTGAACGCTAGCGAGGAACGGACTTTTTAACGTTCTAAAACAGTCACAAACATCGCAAAACACCGCGGTTAAGCCAGTCTTCGACGATATCACGTGCATAGAACTCAAACAACACAAATAAACTGTTAGAAATGTGTGCAAAAATGAATCTGACAACCAGAGTCTACAGAAACCAACGTTCTTGAACGCGACACACAATGGACCAATCACAGCGTTTTAAGCAGCCATCTTGTCTCTCGGTACCGTTTAGGGGTGGGCGATACTGAGAATTTTGGAATCGATCCGATACCAAGTAAATACTGTGCTAGAATCGCATACTTCGATACCGATTCCGATACTTGGGGGCGCTGTTGAGCCGCACAAAATTATAACACTGCCAACAACACAAAAACAATGATAAGAAAACAACTTCTATTGCACAGATGTTTTAATGTCAAATAAAAATGCTCTATCAACTAGCTGCAGCAGCAGTATAAAAAATTGAACAGTGTGAGTAACAAAATATTTGCCCATCACCTCTTTTACAACACACAGTTGTTTAAATAAAAGTCACCAGTGCAAAATAACAAAAAAGCAGCAATGTTACAAAAACATAACACTGTCAAAATCACAAAAACAGTGATAAGAAAACAACTTCTATTGCACAGATGTTTTTTGAAAAAAAAAAAAAAAAAGTCAGTGTTGCAAATAATGTGTAAGGAGCCCTTTGGGCTCTATTTACATGTTGGAAATGACTTAAAGGTTTTTGTTCAGGAACAGTAACATGTTTACATTTTTCCCTTTAATTGCACTTCTTCTCTGTGTCACTAACTGTCCTGCCTTAGAGAAAATCCTTTCTGCAGGTACAGATGTTGCAAGAATTCCCAGTTGTTTTCTTGCAATTTTGTTCAGAATGGGAAATGCCGTCTCGTTCATTTTCCACCAAAGAAGTGGGTCTCCATTCCGTGGAATCGGCTTCTCCTCTGAGTACCGCCGCAGTTCGATGATGGCATCAGTGCCAGCTGTGCGATGCTGCTGCGTTGCCAGGATCTGAGTATCAAACTCAGCCCATATGCCAACTTTTGCTGCAGGTGGGGATGGAGAAGTGCCTGCAGAGTTGTGTGAGGTAGTTGCAACAGGAACTGTTGTGGTGCTGATGGCAGAGTTTATGCCTGGCTCAGGAGCTGGGTCTGAAGTTTGGCCTAATGATTGCATTTCAGCAATGAGTCGCGACAACAAAGTATCGATTCCACAGCGCTAGTATTGATTCGATACCAAGTACCACCTTGGTATCGATAGTATCGATACTAGAATCGATACGCCCACCCCTAGTACCGTTAGCTTAGCTCGACCCAAGGTTCTAGACTCTTCCTTCACAAAATAAACGTATTTATACACCGCAGAAAATACTGTCAATGAGCTCAAAACACAACCACGCTAGCTCTCACGCCCCCAGGGGAGGCAGCACTCTAACTGTGTACAACAGCGGACTTTACGTCAAACGGAACCGGAACTCGGTCCAAAGCGAAGCGGATTTTTCCCGAACCTCGGCAAACACGTTGTAACAGATTAGGTAAAATGGAGCAGCAAATGTGTGAACAGACCTTCAACAGCAAACCGCAGATGTAATAAAATGAAGCAGTGGTGACACGGCGGTCACAAAATGAACAATGCATGCAGCCTCGCGACACGTAATGAAACGTCTCACAAAAACAAACACTCATTCATCCGCAGCTCCAAAACATACGTCGGAATGTGAAAGAAAAACAATTTTAACGGGAAAATAATCCAGACAATGCCACAATTAGCAACTCCCGGACACTCACCAGCCAAAACTATTCAAAAGCCCAAAACCAGGATGCAAACTAATGCCAACAAACTCCGTAACATCAAGCTACACAAAACAACTTAATAAACGTTCCAGGAACTCGGACGAGCCACCAATTGTAATAGATTAATAATAGTAATAAATGTAGAGTAAGGTATTTAAACACTTACTGATTTACTATTATTGTAGATGCGCAGTTTAGCAGACTTTAATCTTGCACAAACTGCCACCAAAGAGCGAGTTCTTCCTTTTTCCGATACTAAGTTGTTTTTACTGTGATTAGACAAGAAATGTAATTTCACGCTTAGACTTCAATTTATATTGGTCTACCAAAAATATAGACCTTTTATTGAAACTATCACAAGAATTACATTAAAACATTTGTATCGATATTAGCTCTGATTTAATAACTACGTTGACAAGAATTCAAATTAAAACAAACAGACAGTTGGACCTTTCTGTTGGCACATTACTTAAAGTTTACCATGATGAAAACAAACATATTAATAGCTTATGAAAAATAAGAAATAGGAGGAAAGAGTTCTGGAGTTAAGTTAAGCTAAAGTTGTTTACTTTGAACCAACCAGGGTGGCAAGCTTTCCCATACGGATCAGGCTGAGCCTCCAACACGTGCAGCATACAAGCAAAGCCTCTTTACCTGGTGACGAGACGTCTTGCGAGGTGAGGACTGAGAAGTTTGTGGACACTAACGGACTGTGTGGTCCAGTGAGCGTCCAGATGACTTCGAGCGTGTATGACTGGGTCAGACGAGCGGGAGCACGCTTTCACCGGCAGAAACAGACTCCAATCGCACTGGTTGAACTTTCAAAATAAAACTTTAGAAAACAAATTCTTCCAGAAATGAGTGTTGAGGCACAGCAAGGCTTTGCCGTGACTCTCAGCTGAGACGTGGGTCGAGTTGGCACGATGACCGGGCCGTCTATCAGCTTTTCAGAGAGGAGAGCAGGTTGACCGTTCGTTCTCCTCCAAAACTCTAAAGGCAACTCCGTGAGTGCTGAGAACTGAGTCCCAGCACGGAGACAAAACAAAAGGCAGGTGTGAAAACAGAGCACTCTCTGTTTAGGCACAGATGAATTGTTTTTAGAACGGACGGGAGACCGAAGATTAAGTTATGTCTAGAACTTCTCCTTCGAAACAAAAACAGTTCAAACAAATACGAAGAATTGTTCATTCAACTTTAGACACATTCTGCATAGAGCAGACAGTTTAAAGCACAGATCATTCTGAGATGTTCTCTTAACTTTGTCATATTTAAAATATACCAGCTTAGTAAAATCATCATTGAAATGACAAAAATACTGTTTGATCAATTCTGAATTAACACACATTAAAGAGAAAGTTCAATCTGATTAATTAGTGTCCATTAATTCATAATAATTGTTAAAATATATAAGTGTCCATCTGTCTCCTTGAGGTTCAAGCAAGTGTAACACTGAGTGATTCAGAGAGGTGTAGAGAGGTGTACTTGAAGGTCAAGACAGAAATATCAGAGGCTAGGTGTATCACTACACAATACAGTGTCTATATAACGTTATTTTCATGTGAACGTCCATCTTAAGTATACCATATTATAACAACATCTCTCACATTTATAACAAACCAAACCGTTTTAAAATCGGTTGAAAATTAAGCAAGTTATGGTTATTTTAATAGTAAATGCACCATTCACATTCATGTTAAGAGTGGGCGTTCTGTCTGTGGCAAGATGGCCGCCGTCTGACGATGTCGGTCTCCATTGGCCAACAGCGGGGATGTCTTATCTAGTGCATATTATATCTATGCTCTTGAGGACCACCCCCCAAGACAGATGTGCATTAATTTCTTCAGATGGTTCCCGTGTTGTTTATCATATTTTGTGCTTCATGCACAGACATGTTCATTTGTTCGGTGATAATGTAAAATGCACAGAGAATTTCTTATGAAGCAACTTTCGTGTTAAAAGCGATCGGCTGTCTAGTAGGAAACAGATCTGCTGCTCGTAGCTGCATTATGTTGATGGTCAGGACTGGAGACGCAAAAGCAGTCAAGTCTGTAACATGTTTTAATAAAAGTTTTTAATGATTTCTTTGTCAGTAAATTTGCATTAAAATACCGGGATCTCATTTTAAAGTCACATCCGAACACAAGGAAGCTAAAGGAGCTTCCGCTCTCCCCTTTCCATCCATGAGAGTACAGCAGTGGACAAGTCGTCAAATTTATTTTTAAACAAGTCAGTCAAGACTGGTACATATTTAAATAAAAGTTTTTAAAAAATTCTGTGTATGTTAAATACTGTATGTGTTTAAATACCAGCATTTCATTTAAGCTTAAATGGGCATTTAACAGTGCAGGAGACAACGGGAGGGAGAAAAAAATAACGGGGAGAGAGGGCTGTTCTTCCTCATATGAGCAGTGCTGAGCAGAAATAATGTCAAATTTATTTTGAAAGTGACGATCTTGCAGTCTGAGTGTGTGTTGAAAGCAAGCTATATTCTGTGAAACTCCATCTGCTGGCTGATTCTTGTACTACAACAAAGCTGAACATTACACTGGAGAAGTCTGGGGGCACAAATTCTGATGATGAACGATGGATGTCCGCTGCTAAATAACCGGAGCGTCATTTATGTATGAAATTATGATTTATCTTTTATTTAATAAGTGCAGCTTAGAGACAGGTGCGTTATAAAGCCTGACAATTACAGTAGTTGTAAATGCAGTTCTTTCTCAACAAAAGCTCTTTTTTATAAAGCTTGACACGCATTACATTTACTGGTAATATCCGTTTTGTTTGTGCTAACTTTCTAACATAAAGACAAATATTCATTTTTTTCTAAAACGTTTTTAAAAAGCAATGCGACAATGTTAAGATAAATATGAACAAAACTTTTTTCCTCACATTAAAGGTTCAGTATGTAATTTCTGGAACATGCTGGAACTTAGGAAAATTTTGAACAGAGACACGTTTCTGGTCCCTCCCCCTCAGAGCCATATATGGCTCTGAGGCTTGCTCTTGCCCTTGCTCTGCTGAAATTCAAATTCAAGCTCTGTTTTTATTGGCTGATTCAAATTCAAGCTCTGTTTTTATTGGCTGATTCAAATTCAAGCTCTGTTTTTATTGGCTGATTCAAATTCAAGCTCTGTTTTTATTGGCTGGTTAACGGTGGGTCACTGTGGCTTTTTAGAAATGCTTTTAGAGAAGCAAGGGGACAATAGTTTTTTTCAGAGATTACTGTCTAAAATCAGTATGTCAGGAGGTAGTGACAGAGTGAAGAAATATGTTAAAAATATATTGTTAGAAAAGTTACATACAGCTCCTTTAATGAACGTTTGAAAAATATTTCTAAGAAAAAGAATCCTACACTTTGAAATTCCAGAAATGAATCTTTTGTTTGTTTCACACGTAAAATATAACAAATTGGAGTGTATAATCCTATATAAAATAAACCCCTGTACCTACACAGATCAGCCTTTCTTTACAAAATTCTACCATAATAATAAAGCTCTTAATTGTATCTACAGTATATGTTGGAAATATTTTACTAACAAATTACACAATTGAAAAAGTAATTTACATACACATTCTTATAAAGGCATATACATATTCCATTACACAAGCAACTTATAAAAAAACAAATACTGTAATTTCTGGACTAATAAGCACACCTGAATATAAGCCGTGCCCACTAAATTTAAAAGGAAAATTAAAATTTTACATAAATAGGCCAAACTTGTCAATAAACCGTGGGTGTTCACGTTGTAACATGAGATATTTACACAGAAATATATAAATTTTTACTTTTAATTAAATACATACCAGTAACGCACATAAATACAGTTACAAAAAATTCTGAACAGTGCCTGTAATACGACTGATAAAAACAAAAATACAGTAGTCTACCAGGAAGTCATTGATCACTAACCCCCAAGGGAGGCATGTATTGGGCAGCTTTGTGAGCGCCTGGGTGTGATGAAGCAAAATGTTTTGGTGGCATGAAGCTCGTTAGCCCATCAACAACAAAAATCCATAAATTAGCCACAATCTTACATAAGCAGCGGTGTTCAAAGCCTGTGAAAAAAGTAGCAGCTAATAGTCCGGAAATTACGATACTTCAAATAAAATGTTTAAAAAACTACTATTGTAAATATTTTCTTTAGAGGACACTTTTTTAAATTGTTCTACAGTATTTCCTTGTTAATCGCGGGTGTTTGGGACCACGCCCACCCACGATAACAAAAAACCATTAAGTAGAGATACAGTAGTCCAAGTTCAAGCTCAGTTCAAGTTTACAGTAGTAAACTTTGTCATGACATGTGCCAGGCTATAATCACACTCATCACATGTCACTCCCAATCTTCCTCCTTAAATAAACAATTTAAATACTGTAACATGTAAACCTTTGTTAAATGTTTCAAATATGTAGAACCATAAAAATGTGATGATCTTAGATGTAAAGATCTAAAGAACAGAAAGATGTTTTGAAACACTTCTAGAGAATGAACATAGATGTGAAGAACACAACAGACTGTTCAAACTGTTCTCTCTGACATTTGATTTGATTTTACCAGGTGAAATGTTTGAGAACCAGTTCTCATTTACAAACTGGACCCAGCATGTTCCAGGAGTTCTTCATTCAAGACTCAGAGCTGCTCGTGGAACCATTTCTCACGTGTCTCACCAGATCTGCTAAATAAGTTAGAAATATCATTGATTTGGGTGAAAATTATTATTTATTTATCCTTTACATTCTCAAATGATGTTTTGAAATTAGTTATTGATTTGAGTCAAAGTCTCTAAAAGTAATATTTGTAAGTAAATCTACAAACCGGATTCCAAAAAAGTTGGGACACTAAACAAATGGTGAATAAAAACTGAATGCAATGATGTGGAGATGGCAAATGTCAATATTTTATTCGTAATAGAACATAGATGACAGATCAAACGTTTAATCTGAATAAATGTAAAATTTTAAAGGAAAAATGTGTTGATTCAAAATTTCACAGTGTCAACAAGCAGTAAGCGGCTGGAAAAAGGAAATTGAGCATATAACGAACAGCTGGAAGACTAATTAACACTAATTAGTAGGGGTGTAACGGTACGCTAAAATCACATTTCGGTTCGGTTCAGTTTCAAGGAGGGCTCGGTTCGGTTTATTTTCTGTATATTTTCAGTACAAAAAAGGCAAAAATAAAGATTTAAAAAATATTTATTTTGAAAAGATGCCAAGTAAACAATATAACATTTGTATAAAATAAATAAAAGCGACCCATTTGGGTGATATTTTAAACAAAACCTTTGTATAAAAATAAATAAAAGCGACCCATTTGGGTGATATTTTAAACAAAACCTTTGTATAAAAATAAATAAAAGCGACCCATTTGGGTGATATTTTAAACAAAACCTTTGTATAAAAATAAATAAAAGCGACCCATTTGGGTGATATTTTAAACAAAACCTTTGTATAAAAATAAATAAAAGCGACCCATTTGGGTGATATTTTAAACAAAACAACCTTTGTCTAAAAATAAATAAAACCAACCCATTTGGGTGATATTTTAAACAAAACAATCTTTGTATGAAAATAAATAAAAGCGACCCATTTGGGTGATATTTTAAATAAAACCTTTGTATAAAAATAAATAAAAGCGACCCATTTGGGTGATATTTTAAACAAGCGACCCATTTGAGTGATATTTTAAATAAACGTCACTCTTTACAAAAAATAAACTATACTAATAAAAATCTTAACTACAATAACAGTCAGAACCAGAACAATAAGCAGCAACAGACCGTTTTACGATCATCATCTAACTAATCAAGTTTTAAGCTGGTGAAGATTCACAGTCATCCAGGACATGTTAAATCAAAAAAGGCGTTCAATACAGAAACAACTGGACTTTATTTGTAACAGAAGACGTTTTGCTTCTCATCCGAGGAGAATTGAGAAAGGTCCTCGGATGAGAAGCGAAACGTCTTCTGTTACAAATAAAGTACAGTTGTTTCTGTACTGAACACCTTTTTTTTAATCTAATCAAGTTTTAAGTTTTTGGCAAAAAAGATCAACTTGTCCACATTTTCTGCCAAAAGCATAGATCTGGTTGCAGTGACAATATCTCCAGCGGTGGAGAAAACCCGCTCACTAGCAACAGAGGTAGCAGGAATAGAGGTAGTGCTTTGCTAATTTTGCAGTGTGTCTGTATTTGGCCTCATTGTCTTTCCACCAAAGAAGAGGGTCAGCTTCAAGTGAAGGGCACCCTGAAGCTCTGTACTCACGAACTTCTTCTTGGACCTGCTCCAAAAGGGACTTGCTACTTTCCACCTGTCCCTGGAAAAGTTCACCAAAGAGTTCAGTCATTGCAGATTTCTTAGCTGGAGGGGGAGATGATTTCCCTGAAGAGGTAGATGGCTCAGCTGCTATCTCGGTGACATCCGCAGACTGCAAAGAGTAAAAAAAAAATTAATAAGATTATATTTTTAAATGTATAAAGTTAATTAGATCATAATACAATAAACATACCTCTTCTTGCACGGTCATCATTTCTGTTATGAGGTGGTTGAAGATCCTCTCTCGCTCATCGTCATCCATATGTGGCAGGCCTTTAAATCTGGGGTCCAGGGCTGTGCACTTATGCAAAAAGTCATAGCCCATGGAGTATCTGTCCTCCAGGTTTTGTGTGACAGCAACCTTCACCTCTCTCACAACTGGACTGTCTTCTTGTTTTGGTCCCATGGAGTGGAGAACAGTGGCTTTCAGGGGGAGTATCATTGACACAGAAGCTCTTGTTTCAGTGCTCATCAGCGTTGTGATTGTTTTTAGAGGTTTAAGAACATCGATCAGTTCCTCTGCCATTGCCACCTCCTCTTCATTGAGGGTGTAAATATCAAAGTCAAAGTCAAAAGTCAAAGTCAACTTTATTGTCAGAACTGCAATATGTACAGGACATACACAGGACCGAAATTGCGTTTCTCTCAGTCCCTCGGTGCAACAGTAACCATCTAAACACTAAACACTAAAACATTTAATAAACATAAGCATAAAATAGTAAAAGTGTAACACTGTCCTGAGTTTTTTCATAATAGTATAAAAGTATGAAAATTTACACCAACACTGAAACACCAAACACCCCTAAAACACCAAACACCCAATGAACATAAGCATAAAATGAAATAATAAAAGTGTAATACTGTCCTGAGTTTTTGCATAGTAGTATAAAAAGTATATCTATAAAATAAACTGAAGGTTCTAGCATTGACATTTGCAAAGAGTGGCACAGCAGCATATAAGTTAATGTACACAGTATATGTATGAGGTAGTTGATGTTGGTATAGAGGCAAAGTGGCATATGCAGTGAGGCACATAAGGCACATTTGGCATCCTTAGATAAGGCTAGTCAGAGAATGCTGTATATGTATCTGCAGTAGTGTAGATAAAAGTAGTGTAAATGTAAACAGTAGTAATAAATGTAAAGCAGTAGTAATAAATGTAAACCAGTATTAATAAATGTAAACAGTGAATGTAAACAGTAGTATGACTATAGGCAGTAATGTAATACAAACATTAGTGCAAATATGAGAAGTAGTGCAAACTGAATGAGCACATGACCGAGAGTTTAGTGAATAACCCGTTTGATGACACAGAGTCCAGTGTTAAAAACTTTGTGTTGAGTGGTAATGTGTGAGAAAGTTTTTTGTGTTAAGGCAGTTCAAATGGGAGGGGAGGCAGAGCAGGCAGAGTGTTTAGCATTCTGACTGCCTGATGAACAGAGCTGTCTCTCAGTCTGCTGGTTCGAGCCTGGAGACTCCTCAGTCTCCTCCCTGATGGCAGCAGTCTAAAGCGGCTGTGTAGTGGGTGTGTGGGATCACCTGCCATGCAGTGGGCTTTCCGAGTGAGGCGTTTGCTGTGTAAGTCCTGCAGTGAGGGCAAGGAGGTGCCGACGATCTTCTCAGCTGCTCTCACGATGCGCTGGAGGCTCTTGCGGCATGATGCAGTACATGCACCAAACCACACAGTGATGCAGCTGGTCAGGACACTTTCTATGGCACCTCTGTAGAAGGTGCACATGATGGAGGTTGAAGCTCCAGCCCTTTTCAGCTTGCGGAGAAAGTAGAGGCGCTGGTGAGCCTTCTTGGCCAGTGCTGCAGTGTTCCTGCTCCAGGACAGGTCCTTCGAGACGTGCACTCCCAGGAACTTGGTGCTGTCCACTCTCTCCACTGCGGTGCTGTTGATGGTCAGAGGGGCATGTTGTGCATCCCTCTTCCTGAAGTCCACAACAATCTCCTTTGTCTTCTCCACGTTGAGAGTGAGATCGTTGTGTCCGCACCACAAGGCCAAGCGGCTCACCTCAAATATCTTTGTTTTTGAGTTTTTTCTGTTAGTGCAGAATATATGGCTGCTTGCTGTTCCAGATATCTTTCAATCATGTCATAACTGGAGTTCCAGCGGGTGGGAACATCTTGAATGAGTGCATGTTTTGGAATATTGAGCATTTCTTGTTTACACTGCAGGATGTGGGCAGCTGTGGTGCTTCTGTGAAAAAATCCAACAACCTTCCTGACTTTGCCCAATAATCTTGACACCTGATTAATGTTTGTTGCCTTTTGGGAAGCCAAGTTAATGGTATGTGCAAAACAGCCTATCTGAGGACCCAGCCCTGCTTCTTTTACAGCATTGATGATGTTCTTTGCGTTGTCAGTTGTAACAGGAATTGTAGTCCCAGGTCTCTCCAGCTTCCATTCATGCACCGCCTCCTTCAGGTGCTCAGCAAGATTTGTGCTAGTGTGCTGATCATAAACAGCCCTAGTTTGCAAAACGTGACTCGCCATCTCCCACTCTGGTGTAATATAGTGTACAGTTAAAGTTAAATAACTCTCTGTTGCACGCGACGTCCATCCATCCATGGTGAGACACAGCTGGCACACTCGATAGCTTGTTGACAATTTCACTTTTAGCTTTTCCATAAAGCGCTGGTACAACTTTTTGGCTAAAGTGTTGACGTGATGGGATGTTGTAGCGGGGCTCAAGAACTTTAATCATATTTTTAAAGCCGGTGCCTTCAACAACAAAATAGGGACGTAGATGGGCAGCACGGTGGCACAACTGGTAGAGCTGCTGCCTCTCAGCGAGCAGGTCCCCGGTTCAAATCCCGGTCCGGGGGCCTTTCTGGGTGGAGTTTGCATGTTCTCTCCGTGCATGCGTGGGTTTTCTCCGGGTGCTCCGGTTTCCTCCCACAGTCCAAAAACATGCATGTTAGGCTGATTGGTAACTCTAAATTGACCCTGGGTGTGAGTGAGACAGGTCCCTCTTGTAAATGAGTCCCTGTGGCTCAACGAGGCTAGCCTGTATAAATAAAGGTTGAATGAATGAAAAAAAAATAATGAATGAAAGATCCAGCGCGATAAACACTCCAACAGCTTGTGTTATTGATTTGAAGCGATCTGACTGACCTGATAAAGGCTGTTTAAATGCTGCTGTTATCGGTGTTTGAACCAGGCTGCTTTCTTCCTTGTGGATGAGACATTCACATTTGGATGATGTTGTTTCAAATGCGTTAATAAGTTAGACGTGTTGCCTGCTACGTATCCAACCTCGGTGAAACAATGACGACACACAGCTTTGGATTTGTCGACTTGTCTTTCCCCATCGTGAGTTTTAACAGGAAAGCCAAAATGTTCCCAAACAGGCGACCGCAACGAGCTGGGAGGATCTTCAAGCTCTGGCTTGTTTGTTGCCATAGTTAGCATGCTACGCTGCTACTCCTCCTCCTCGTGCTGCAGGGGGGGCTATGCAACAAATAGTAGTGCCGTGCTGAAACACGCCTAAGAATTTTTAGTTCCGCGCGCATATATTCTCCCTCTAAAAACATTTAATGAGTGAAAAAATAACTGAAACGGTACGCAGGTGAACCGAACCGAACGTGTTGTACCGAAACGGTTCGGTACACCCACTAGAACCGTTACATGCCTAGTAATTAGGTCAATTGACAACATGATTGGGTATAAAAAGAGCTTCTCAGAGTGTCAGTGTCTCTCAGAAGCCAAGATGGTAAGAGGATCACCAATTCCACCATTAGCCGTGTTTCCATCAAGGTTTCTAGGTGCGCATTTTGAAGTATCGCAGCAGAAAAGCTTAACGGAAACGGCAAAATGCGAAGTTACTTCCTGAAATTCGCCAAAAAGTAGATACGCTCGCTTGAGGTGGTTTTTGGGATCTTCGAAACCGAGCAGATGCGCAAAACGACAGATGGAAACACATTTGCCGACTCAGTTCTGCCGTAGCGAACATTCACGTCACGTGACGTTCAGCTGTTTCCGCTCCGGACAACATGTAACATCGCTAAAACTAGTTGGCATGACAGAATAAATACAACTTGCCCGATAGCAACACGTACCTGAAATATTCTCTCCATTTTGACGAGATGTGTGGCCGGGTTCTGTTTTCAACCGCTACTTCCTGTTTACTGTAGACATGCGCAGTGCTGACGTAATGACGCTGACGACTGACGTAATGACGCTGTGCGTGGCTTGGTAGAAGCGCTTCAAGCCATCAGATGGAAACACTTCTGATCCGCATTAATTTGTATTTACATATTTGCGAGATTTCAAATATTAGCTCAAAATTCGAAATGAAAATAGATGGAAACACGGTTACAGTTGCGCAGAAAGATAGTGCAGCAATACCAGAATGGTGTTACCCAGCGTAAAATAGCAAAGACTTTTAAGTTATCATCATCAACCGTGCATAACATCATCAAAAGATTCAGAGAATCTGGAACAATCGCTGTGCGTAAGGGTCAAGGCCGTAAAACTCTACTGGATGCTCGTGATCTCCGGGCCCTTAAACGTCACTGCACCTCAAACAGGAATGCCACTGTCAAGGAAATAACAGAATGGGCTCAGGAATACTTCCAGAAAGCATTGTCAGTGAACACAATCCACCGTGCCATCCGCCGTTGCCAGCTGAAACTCTACAGTGCAAAGAGGAAGCCATTTCTAAGCAAGCTCCACAAGCTCAGACGTTTGCACTGGGCCAGGGGTCATTTAAAATGGAGTGTGGCAAAATGGAAGACTGTTCTGTGGTCAGATGAGTCACGATTTGAAGTTCTTTATGGAACACTGGGACGCCATGTCATCCGGACCAGAGAGGACAAGGATAGCCCAAGTTGTTATCAACGCTCCGTTCAGAAGCCTGCATCACTGATGGTATGGGGTTGCATGAGCGCTTGTGGCATGGGCAGCTTGCATGTCTGGAAAGGCTCCATTAATGCAGAGAACTATGTTCAGGTTCTAGAACAACATATGCTCCATCTAGACGTCATCTCTTTCAGGGAAGACCCTGCATTTTTCAACAAGATAATGCCAGACCACATTCTGCAGCAATCACAACATCATGGCTACGTAGGAGAAGGATCCGGGTACTGAAATGTCCAGCCTGCAGTCCAGATCTTTCACCTATAGAGAACATTTGGTGCATCATAAAGAGGAAGGTGCGTCAAAGAAGGCCCAAGATGATTGAACAGTTAAAGGGATTGTGACATGATGTTGGAAATTTGCATATTTGTCACAACATATATATCTTATATCATTCAGCTCTGTTCGTTTTTGCAAAATAAATTATAAATATATTAAAATTTCATTCCAAGTTATGGTAGTTTTTCTCTGGGACACGCCCCTAAAACTCCGCGCATTTCCACAAAACGTCATCGTGACGTACCTGTGGGCACTGGGCATAAGGCAGAGCCTTGCCCGTTTGTCTGGTGTTTTAACTGCTTGCCATACAGATCATTTTTCTGAAAGATAGCCTCTTTTTTTGGTGTAACTTGAAAAATGCTGTCACGTTGTAGCGCATTTGGGTGTTCTAATATCAGCAGTGAACAAGTGAGCCTTCACAAATTCCCAAAAGATGAGAAACTTCACCTATAATGGACAAGTACAGAGAAGAGGGACCGATGGTCTCCTACTAAAGAATCTATAGCCGTTTACGCATTGGCCAGCCCTCCCCGGCTCTCCCAGCTTCTAACCCGGGTTCGGCGTATTCGCATTTACCTTTTCCGCCCGGGATCCACCCTTGTTCTGGAACCATCTCCACCGTGGTTCTTATCGGGCCGAGCCCCACGGACCCAGTTTCACGTCATGTACTGCTCTCATTTGATTCGTTGTTTGCAGCAGGGGCGGGACTCATTCAAACAACCTCAGCGCGAGGGTTGAATTTCATTCAAATTTAACTACAGAAACGAGAAACCCCTAAAACAATTGTTAGCTGAATTAGTTTTTCTGAGTTAAATTTTTGTTAATAACTGATCACAAATCAGCTTATGTTACAACGTAAATAACACGAAGCGCACACCCATTTCCGCCTTTCCGCGCGACCTGAATGTCATTAAACAATAACTAATATTGTCTAACTGTTGCGCGCAGCCAGGGTTTTAAAATATAACTAATAATCTCTAACTTCTACGTGCAGCTAAAATGTTAAGAGGAGTGATTCCTATATGGGTAAGGTGGACACCTGAAAATCCAGTCCGCTGTATAGCTCAAAGCGTTAATGCACTGTCGTTTTGACCCGGCGAAGCGGGTTCGCTTCCCGCCTGGGACAAAGTTATTTTACTTTTTTTTTCTTTATTCACATTTTCTTTTAAATAAAAAGGAGTTTGTTTGGTTAACAAACTCCTTTTTATTTACTCCAATAAAAAAATAAAATAAAATAAAATAACTTTGTCCCAGGCGGGAAGCGAACCCGCTTCTCCCGGTCAAAACAGCAGTGCACTAACTCTTTGAGCTATTGGGGCGGACTGGATTTTCAGGTGTTCACCTTACCCATATAGGAATCACTCCTCTTAACATTTTAGCTGCACGTAGAAGTTAGAGATTATTAGTTATATTTTAAAACCCTGGCTGCGCGCAACAGTTAGACAATATTAGTTATTGTTTAATGACATTCAGGTCGCGCTGAAAGGCGGAAATGGGTGTGCGCTTCGTGTTATTTACGTTGTAACATAAGCTGATTTGTGATCAGTTATTAACAAAAATTTAACTCAGAAACACTAATATATATATATCCAGCTAACAATTTTTTTTTTGCCGAGTCTCCTCTCTTAAAACACGAACACTCCACCCACGTGAAGAGAGCACCCCACCCACTTCCAATTATTATTTTTTTGCCGAGTCTCCTCTCTTAAAACACGAACACTCCACCCACGTGAAGAGAGCACCCCACCCACTTCCAGAGAACTGCCCACCCACTTCAAGGCGGCTCTGCGGCAAATGCGTAATGAACGCGGGTGGCCCAGAGCCACCCAGGGGTGACCCGGGCCATTGAGGGCTGGCCAATGCGAAAACGGCTTATGTCTGCAGCGACCATCTTACTGCCGATCAGGCAACATCTGTATTTTTTTTTTTATTCATGGAAGGTTTATTAATGAGAGTTTTAGATGATTTACTGTCTTAAAAAGATAAATCTCAAATGCGACCGGGCCTTGCTGTTAGCTTAGCGTTAGCACAACAACAAAGACCCACATCACGAAGCTAACCCCACTTAGCAACTGTTTATGAAATAAACCGTGTCTAAATCACTTTTCCATTGATCGCTCTAATCATTTTATTTTATGCTCTATCAATGGAAAACTTTTTAATACACGATGCAGCTTTGAAAAAACGTGCGGGAGGTTCATGTGGGTTCATCATTCTTAGCATCGAATAAACAAATTATTGTTAGTACTTGAATGTATTAAAGCAATCGAAGGGTTATTATTCAGCCAATACAGTTATTGGACACTCGATCAATGGAAAAGTGATCTAAACACGGCTTATTTCATCCATCGTAGCAAAGTGAGGATAGCTTCATGTGGCTTCTCTTTGTTGTTGTGCTAAGCTAACAGCTACGCCCGATCGCGTCTGAGATCTATCATTTTAAGACAGTAAATCATCCAAAACTCTCATTAATAAACCCTCCCTGAATAAAAAAACTTACTGATGTTACTTGATCGCGCAGACATCATTTAAAAATACATAACTAGCTACCTGTGTTTGCTCAAGATTTTCTGTCGGCTAATTTTTTTTTTTTAGCATCGCACATGAAGAATCCTCCGTGATAATTGGCTTTATACACTCACAGTATATAAAGTAAAACAACATGAGCTCACGTTAAATATATAGTTTATCATCTAAAACACTACACAGCTCCGATTATGTTTACACAAAGACTTACTCTTTTCCGACGGTAGCTTTCCTGCGTTGTTTAGATGTGGTAGCTGGGGGACTTTCTTTTAAAAATAGTAGGAATAGAATCCGGTTTTAAAAGTCTTATGGATCTTACTGGAATCACCAGAACTAACAGAACTTCCAAAACTGAAGACAAATCGCTTAGATCAACACTAGAAATGCTACACTCGACAGGCTCTGCCATTGATATTTACATATATTTACATGCGCGTTGGGGCAGCGCCTCCCCACGGGCACGTCACATGACGTTTGCGGAAAATCTCGGATTTCTAAGGGCGTATCCCAGCGAAAAAATTACCATAACTTGTAATGAAATTTTAATATATTTATAATTTATTTTGCAAAAACGAACAGAGCTGAATGATATAAGATATATATGTTGTGACAAATATGCAAATTTCCAACATTATGTCACAATCCCTTTAAGCCTGGTTTATACTTCTTGTCGCACGTCTTTTACCCCCCGTTGAGTGAACCCAGCGATGACGTAATTGCGTGTGTGTCACCGACCGCATGAGTGTTTATACTTGGAAAGACGTGGGGGGATACATTATAGTAAATCCCTCCCTCTGGATATGTCAGCGAGTTTCCTCAGGGTCTCCAGTCGCTTTAAAGCTCCCCTGACATCATCTTTGAACTTTCCATAAAATGGCACAACATATATATATTTTAAGATTGAACTATGATCGTTTTTGCTAAAACAATGTTAAATGAATGAAAATTCCTCTCAAAAATAGTTTAAAATTAGCGCCGTTTTTTTACACGGTATATCCGGATTTTTCCGGTCACGTGACTGTGACGTCACGTCCGGATGCCTGCTCCAACGCGCATTGAAAAACAATGGCGGAGAATGCTGACGCATCAGGTGAATTTAGCAATTTAAACGTTGATATTTTAGCGATTTGTCTTCAGTTCGTGAAGCAGAAGTTATTTTGAGTGATCAACAAGAAACAGCAGGGTTTTATTTTCTCCCTGCTGCTGCTGTTTTCATGAGAGGTGTCACGTTCAGGAAGTGAGCAGGTGTCTGAGTTCTGCAGCAGCAACGCTGATCGGGATAATCTTTTACAGAGCACTGAATGTGTGCTGAGCCCCCTTCTATTCACCCTGTTAACACACGACTGCACACCATCGTACAGCTCCAACCACTTCATCAAGTTTGCGGACGACACAACAGTGGTAGGTCTCATCAGCAACAACGATGAGACGGACTACAGGAACGAGGTGAGCCGCTTGGCCTTGTGGTGCGGACACAACAATCTCACTCTCAACGTGGAGAAGACAAAGGAGATTGTCGTGGACTTCAGGAAGAGGGATGCCCAACATGCCCCTCTGACCATCAACAGCACCGCAGTGGAGAGAGTGGACAGCACCAAGTTCCTGGGAGTGCACGTCTCAAAGGACCTGTCCTGGAGCAGGAACACTGCATCACTGGCCAAGAAGGCTCACCAGCGCCTCTACTTTCTCCGCAAGCTGAAAAGGGCTGGAGCTTCAACCCCCATCATGAGCACCTTCTACAGAGGTGCCATAGAAAGTGTCCTGACCAGCTGCATCACGGTGTGGTTTGGTGCATGTACTGCATCCTGCCGCAAGAGCCTCCAGCGCATCGTGAAAGCAGCTGAGAAGATCGTCGGCACCTCCTTGCCCTCACTGCAGGACTTACACAGCAAACGCCTCACTCGGAAAGCCCACTGCATGGCAGGTGATCCCACACACCCACTACACAGCCGCTTTAGACTGCTGCCATCAGGGAGGAGACTGAGGAGTCTCCAGGCTCGTACCAGTAGACTGAGAGACAGCTCTGTTCATCAGGCAGTCAGAATGCTAAACACTCTGCCTGCTCTGCCTCCCCTCCCATTTGAACTGCCTTAACACAAAAAACTTTCTCACACATTACCACTCAACACAAAGTTTTTAACACTGGACTCTGTGTCATCAAACGGGTTATTCACTAAACTCTCGGTCATGTGCTCATTCAGTTTGCACTACTTCTCATATTTGCACTAATGTTTGTATTACATTACTGCCTATAGTCATACTACTGTTTACATTCACTGTTTACATTTATTAATACTGTTTACATTTATTACTACTGCTTTACATTTATTACTACTGTTTACATTTACACTACTTTTATCTACACTACTGCAGATACATATACAGCATTCTCTGACTAGCCTTATCTAAGGATGCCAAATGTGCCTTATGTGCCTTACTTCATACCATACCATACCATACCATTTTATTTATAAAGCACTTTAAACAGGAACAAGTCCACACCACTGGACTGAGAGGTCCAGTGGTGTCAACAAGTCCACTGAGAGGTTCCGGCTAGAAGTTCCGGCAACAAGTCCACTGAGAGGTTCCGGCTAGAAATAGTCGGACTCACCTCAACGCATGGCTCTGGCTCTGGAACCAGTTTCCTTGAGAGGGGTTGGACACTCTTCCACTCTGGAGTTGCCCCTGGTGAGAGGCGCCGAGCAGGAGTGGGCATACTTGTTGCCCCCCATCTTGGTGCCTGTACGTTGGGGTTCACCCCGGTGAACGAGAGGGTAGCCTCCCTTCGCCTACGTGTGGGGGGACGGGCTCTGACTGTTGTTTGTGCCTATGCGCCAAACGGCAGCGCAGATTACCCACCCTTTTTGGAGTCCTTGGAGGGGGTATTGGAGGGTGCGCCTCCTGGGGACTCCCTTGTTCTGCTGGGGGACTTCAACGCTCACGTGGGCAATGACAGTGAGACCTGGAGGGGTGTGGTTGGGAGGAACGGCCCCCCTGATCTGAACCCGAGTGGTGTTCTGTTGTTGGACTTCTGTGCTCGTCATGGATTGTCCATAACGAACACCATGTTCAGGCATAAGGGTGTCCATATGTGCTCTTGGCACCAGGACACCCTAGGTCGTAGTTCAATGATCGACTTTGTTGTCGTCTCATCTGATCTGCGGCCGCATGTCCTGGACACTCGGGTGAAGAGAGGGGCGGAGCTGTCAACTGACCACTACCTGGTGGTGAGTTGGCTCCGATGGTGGGGGAGGATGCCGGTCAGACCTGGCAGACCCAAACGTATTGTGAGGGTCTGCTGGGAACGTCTGGCAGAGTCTCCCGTAAGACGGAGCTTTAACTCCCACCTCCGGGAGAGCTTTGAACACGTTCCGAGGGAGGCGGGGGACATTGAGCCCGAGTGGGCCATGTTTCGCGCCTCTATTGTCGAGGCAGCTTATCGGAGTTGTGGCCGCAAGGTTGTTGGTGCCTGTCGTGGTGGCAACCCTCGAACCCGGTGGTGGACACCGGCGGTGAGGGATGCTGTCAAGCTGAAGAAGGAGTCCTATTGGGCCTTTTTGGCCTGTGGGACCCCGGAAGCAGCAGATAGGTACCGGCAGTCCAAGCGGCATGCGGCTCGGGTGGTTGCTGAGGCAAAAACTCGGGCGTGGGAGGAGTTCGGAGAGGCCATGGAGAATGACTTCCGTACGGCTTCGAGGCGATTCTGGTCCACCATCCGGCGTCTCAGGGGGGGAAAGCGGTACGCGACCAACACCATTTATGGTGGGGATGGCGTGCTGTTGACCTCAACTCGGGATGTTGTGAGTCGGTGGGCGGAATACTTCGAAGACCTCCTCAATCCTACTGGCACGTCTTCCACTGAGGAAGCGGAGCCTGGGGACTTTGGATCGGGCTCTCCAATCTCTGGTGCTGAGGTCGCCGAGGTGGTTAAAAAGCTCCGCGGTGGCAAGGCTCCGGGGGTGGATGAGATTCGTCCTGAGTTCCTTAGGGCTCTGGATGTTGTGGGGTTGTGTTGGCTTACGCGACTCTGCAATATCGCGTGGACATCGGGGGCAGTTCCCTTGGATTGGCAGACTGGGGTGGTGGTTCCCCTATTCAAAAAGGGGGACCGTAGGGTGTGTTCCAACTATAGAGGGATCACACTCTTAAGCCTCCCTGGTAAGGTCTATTCAGGGGTTCTGGAGAGGAGGGTCCGTCGGATAGTCGAACCTCGGATTCAGGAGGAGCAGTGTGGTTTTCGTCCTGGTCGTGGAACACTAGACCAGCTCTACACCCTCAACAGGGTCCTGGAGGGTGCGTGGGAGTTTGCCCAACCAGTTTACATGTGCTTTGTAGACTTGGAAAAGGCATTCGACCGCGTCCCTCGGGGGGTTCTGTGGCGGGTACTCCGGGAGTATGGGGTACCAGGCCCATTGATATGGGCTGTTAGGTCCCTGTACGACCGGTGTCAGAGCTTGGTCCGCATTGCCGGCAGTAAGTCAGGCTCGTTTCCGGTGAGAGTTGGACTCCGCCAAGGTTGCCCTTTGTCACCGATTCTGTTCATAACTTTTATGGACAGAATTTCTAGGCGCAGCCAAGGTGTTGAGAGGATCCGTTTTGGTGGCCTTAGAATCGCTTCTCTGTTTTTTGCAGATGATGTGGTCCTATTGGCTTCATCAGCTCGTGATCTACAGCTTTCGCTGGAGCGGTTTGCAGCTGAATGTGATGCGGCCGGGATGAGGATCAGTTCCTCCAAATCCGAGGCCATGGTCTTGAGCCGGAAAAGGGTAGCATGCCCTCTCCGGGTCGGGGAGGAGGTCCTGCCCCAAGTGGAGGAGTTTAAGTATCTCGGGATCTTGTTCACGAATGAGGGAAAACTGGAGCGTGAGATCGATAGGCGGATAGGTGCAGCGTCCGCAGTGAAGCGGGCGCTGTACCGGTCTGTCGTGGTGAAGAGAGAGCTGAGTCAAAAGGCAAAGCTCTCAATTTACCGATCGATCTACGTTCCCACCCTCATCTATGGTCATGAGCTTTGGGTTATGACCGAAAGAACAAGATCTCGGATACAAGCGGCTGAAATGAGTTTTCTCCGCAGGGTGTCTGGACTCTCCCTTAGAGATAGGGTGAGAAGCTCAGTCATCCGGGAGGGACTCGGAGTAGAGCCGCTGCTTCTCCACATCGAGAGGAGCCAGTTGAGGTGGCTCGGGCATCTGGTTAGGATGCCTCCTGGACGCCTCCCTGGTGAGGTGTTCCGGGCATGTCCCACCGGGAGGAGACCCAGAGGAAGACCCAGGATACGCTGGAGGGACTATGTTTCTCGGCTGGCCTGGGAACGCCTTGGGATTCCTCCAGAGGAGCTGCTTCAAGTGGCTGGGGAGAGGGAAGTCTGGGCCTCCCTACTTAGGCTGCTACCCCCGCGACCCGACCTCGGATAAGCGGAAGAAAATGGATGGATGGATGGATGAAGTCCACACCAAAGTGCTGGACAAACAAACACGCAACAGGCAACACAGACAATGAAGTACAACACGAAAAACATAAAAACATTGCAGATCATAAATCAAACGATCCAATACAAATCAGCTGGCATTGAAAGCGATGGAGTAGTAGTGAGTTTTTAACCGGGATTTGAAAACCGAGAGGGAGGGGGCCTGTTTGATGAGCAGCGGTAACTTGTTCCAGAGTCTTGGGCCTGCTACAGAGAACGCCCTGTCACCCCTGCGCTTAAGGCGAGTTTCTGGAACTATTAAGAGTACCTGATCCTCTGACCTCAAAGCACGTGGAGGCATGTTAGCCTTAGCTCATACCATGAGCTGCTGGTCTCGCGCGGTGCTGTGGGAGCGCTCGGCGGAGCGATCGCGGCTGCTGCTCCAGTCCTGAGACATTCACAGAGTTCAGGGAGTGTTTCCAGTTAATTTATCCGTATGAGGCATCCTCTTATGGGAGAAACAGTCCTCCAAAAGCCGACAGCCGAGTCTGGAACTAATGAATGTAAAATGGCGGAGGCGGTATTTCCGGTTCCTGGTTCCCGCAGGAAGTTGTTCAAAAAAGCACGAAATTATTAAAAAATAATAATAATAATGATACTTTATTTATTAATTATGATAATCTCGTAGTTGTTGCATTGTGCCTGCAAGTTTGTCTGTATTTGTTCTCTGAAAAAAATGAGTAAAAATATGTTTTTGTCTAAATTATGGTGATTTTAAGTTACAGGCAATCCATCTGATCGGTGATCGGTATATGTGATCGGCACACATATAAGTGATCGGCATTTGTGATCGGTATCGGTGATCGTCACACATAGGTGATCGGTATCGTGATCGGTTGCATAAAACCTGATCGGCACATCCCTAGTTTTTTATTTATAAATAGATAAATGTACAGTACTGTACAGTCACCAAGCACTTAGCCTATCCTAACACAGTTAAGGAGTCAGTTGAATTGTGTCCCTCCTCCCTGCAGGCTCCATTCACATAAAGGGAGCTACTTTCACTTTATGTGAAAGGGAGACAATTCAACTCATTCCTTCATCTTTAAAAACTGTGTTAGGATAGGCTAAGTGCTTGGTGACTGTCCAGTACTGTACATGTATTCATTTATTTAAAAAAATATATATATACAGGTAGTCCCCGACTTAC